>JAJOZX010002213.1:0-2500 GCA_023014485.1 Bathynomus jamesi
GAATTGATGTGGATATGCTGCAGCGTACATGGCAACATTTGGATTATCGATTGGATGTTTTGCGAATCACTGATGGTGTACATATCGAATGTTTGTAACAACGTTACTTTAATAAAAGAAACTTTTGAAAATACAGATTCTAAATAATCTTGTTTAAGTATTTTACGTGTGTTATCAAGAATTTTATTAAAAGATGAAATTGTACAGATAATTTTCGGACAAACTGGAATTTCTAAAAACTTGTCAAAACTTGGTATCAGAAAAAACTTAATGAGATTCTCTGTAAAATGGGACAACACTGGAATTTCTACACTTCATGGTTGACTTTTAATAACAGCCAAAACTTGTACAGATAATTCTCGGACACCCTGTTATATATATATTATATATATATATATATATATATATATATATATTATTTAGACCTTATGCTAATTGTCATGCCTCTGTTTATAGTACCAATATGTCAATTTATTTTTCATAGAAATGGTGTTGGAAAAATGCTATACAGGAAACTCAAGTACGGAGAATGAGCAGACACAGAGAGACAGCGCTCATTCTCACAGCAGCGATGATGAAATAAAACAGTCAAACCAAAGTTCCGAGACTAATGGCAAAATATCAAAGCTATCGGTCCAAGCAGAAGAACGTTGAAACTGGGAAGATTTTGAACCGCAGGGAACAGTTGCCGCGGTACCTCTTAGAGATCAATGAATCTCATATTTTAGACAACTGCTCTCCAATAAAGTTTTGGCACCAGAAAAGGGATAAATTCCCATCACTGGCCAATATTGCCATGACTGTTTTAACAGTGCCTGCCTCTAGTGCTCCAATTGAGTGTGTATTTAGCCATGGAGGCATAATAATGAGGCCTCACAGAAGTCGAACTTCAGCAGATCTTCTGAGCATGCTGATGTTCCGTAAGTGTAATGAGCACCTATCATGCTTTAAATAAATGCACAAGTCAAACTGGGTAGTGGGTACGTTCATTAAACCTTCTGTAACAGATATAAAAGAAGTAAATAAATAAAAAGTACAGATATATATATATATTCATTTGTTAATTTATAGGCTACACTTTTTGCATTCAACACACTACATCTGAGAAAGTAGTTATTAGTTTATTAATATACTTAACATAGTCTAATTTCCATAGTAGTGTAAAACAAATTGAAAGGGCATGAGTTTGGTCTCGATCTCGGAAGGTAGATCTCGATCTCGAACCTTTGATCTCGGTCTCGATCTTGGTCTCACAGGATTCGGTCTCGGTCTCGGTCTCAGTCTCGGACTTGGTGGTCTCGACTACATCACTGGTTACCACTTTATCATTTTATGATTGAATTCCATATAATTTCCAAGTGCTTCACAAAAATAGATCCTGACTTTATGTACACCCTGTGTGTGTATATATATATATATATAAATTATATATATATATATATATATATATATATATATATATATATATATATATATATATATTATTGCTCATTGTATCAGTTGCTCGGAGACACTAGCACCGGACCTCTATATATATATGATAGTGTGTGTGTATGCTTTATTCCTGTGACCATATGGTGGCTGTGTGCATAGAGAAAAGCCAGTGCCCTATTCAAAAGACCGCTTGAAGGATTGGGGGATTGACAGATACCTCTGGCAAGTATTATTTATTGTTGAAAGTATATATATGATTGTGTGTGTGCACACGCTTTATTCCTGTGACTGTATGGCTGTGTGGACAGAGAAAAGCCAGTGCCCTATTCAAGAGACCGCTTGAAGGATTGGGGAACTGGCAGATATCTCTGGTGAGTTTTATTTATTGTTAAAAGATTGTATATGTATATATAGTAGTCTATGGATCACCAATTTGTGTTGGCCTATCAAGTAAGCTTACTATAATTAATGAATTAAATTGAAATGAATAACACTGCCCAACACCAATTTTGCTGATTTAATTCTAACACCTGTTTTTAGGTAACTTTGGTGTGCTGATTTAAAAAATCACCTTAGTTTTTGCCTATCACATCAGGTTTTCGAGCAATCAAATACGGATATTTTGGAGATATCGCATTTTGGCAGGGTTATGCCCAATTTTTTTCTTTTCAAAAAATAAGTTTTTACATACTCAGAATCAGCGTGGGGAAGTAAACAATTGTGCAGGGAGTGAACTTTAATATACAATGGTAATATTGACACATAAAGTGATTAAAAGTGTTTAAATAAGCAAAAAATGAATCCATATTAAAGCAAGCACAGGGCCAGTTTTCTTAACATTGTCTTTTTCTTGTTTTCTTACTTTTCAGTGCTGATAAATTTTCTCTTATAGGACTTCCTAGAATGAGAGATGTCAAGACAATCTCTTTGCAGGCTCCAGCAGTAGTCAGCCATCATATGGGTATCCCATCTTCCTTGGTATCGTTCTTCCATCACTTTGATATCTTGGTGGAACCTTTCACCTTGCTCTTCACTAACATCACCAAGATTTTCTGGAAATTTATCC
>JAJOZX010002213.1:7500-232500 GCA_023014485.1 Bathynomus jamesi
TGTTGGCTCCTCCCACAATTTTTTCTATGCTTACTATATATATGTATATATGTACAGGGTGGGCGGAAAGTAGCTCCCTATTTTGGATTGGTAAAAAAATACGTATATTATCCATTTATTTCAGAAGAAATAATATGAAAAGGTAGGCATACATGGTAGGTTTTCTCTAAAATTCAATGTGGGCTCCAACTCTTTCCACCAGCTTCTGGAGCCGCCCAGGAATGGCGTCCACTGACTTTAGCAGGAACTCCGGCGGGATGGAGGACATGACTTCCCGAATTCGGTCCTCCAGTTCTTCCAATGTCCTCGGTTTGGTGCGGTAGACTTCTTCCTTTACCCCCCCCAAAGAAAGAAGTCGCACGGTTACCGCTGAAAAATGGCAGAATCGGTTCAGTGTAACGGTGTGGTGTGGTATGACCTCAGATCAGGTTGTGGGCCGTTCCTTCTGCGCAACACCATGAATGCTGAGCGGTACCTTGCTATGTTGCGAAAGGAGGTCTGGCCGGTTGTCAGCACATGGGAGAACATCGACGATCTGATATTTATGCAAGATGGCACCCCTCCGCACTTCGCTCTTGTTGTCCGTGAGTGGCTGGATGCCCACTTCCCTGGGCGTTGGATGGGTCGTCGTGGTCCACATCAATGGCCAGCCAGGAGCCCCGACTTGACACCGTGCGACTTCTTTCATCGGGGGTGGGTAAAGGAAGAAGTCTACCGCACCAAACCGAGGACATTGGAAGAACTGGAGGACCGAATTCGGGAAGTCATGTCCTCCATCCCGCCGGAGTTCCTGCTAAAGTCAGTGGACGCCATTCCTGGGCGGCTCCAGAAGCTGGTGGAAAGAGTTGGAGCCCACATTGAATTTCAGAGAAATCCAACCATGTATGCCTACCTTTTCATATTATTTCTTCTGAAATAAATGGATAATATAGGTATTTTTTTACCAATCCAAAATAGGGAGCTACTTTCCGCCCACCCTGTAATATATATATATATATATATATATATATATATGTATATATATATGAATATGTATGTATGTATGTTTATTTTTGTAACCTATATATTGCCTTGATCTGTCCTTTCACTCCAGTGTTCCTGAGGATGTCATTAGACGAAAGCGCTTGAGCACCCATTTGTTTTTTTTTCCTTCGTGGTTTTATTCATCATAAATACTTTTCACGTGTCACTTTCGTGAAATAATTTTTCATATATATATATATATATATATATATATATATATATAACGTAAAGAACGACGCTTGTATAGGAGATATTCCGCGCAAGACGAGAAAGAGAAAACAACAAATGAAAAAATGAAGTACCACCTGGGAATCGAACCCGGGATCTTCCGATTGCCGGTCAGGACGCGATAACCACTACACCATGGACTCCACTCTTCCAAATGCCGTAATTCCTCTACATACTCGCAGAAACCAATGCCCCAAGGGGCACCTCCCGCTTGCCGTAACATTATATACATTCAACTGCAAAGAACACGCAGTATAAATAACGTAAAGAACGACGCTTGTATAGGATATTCCGCGCAAGACGAGAAAGAGAAAACAACAAATGAAAAAATGAAGTACCACCTGGAATCGAACCCGGGATCTTCCGATTGCCGGTCAGACGCGATAACCACTACACCATGGACTCCACTCTTCCAAATGCCGTAATTCCTCTACATACTCGCAGAAACCAATGCCCCCAGGTGGTACTTCATTTTTTCATTTGTTGTTTTCTCTTTCTCGTCTTGCGCGGAATATCTCCTATACAAGCGTCGTTCTTTACGTTATTTATACTGCGTGTTCTTTGCAGTTGAATGTATATAATGTTACGGCAAGCGGGAGGTGCCCCCTTGGGGCATTGGTTTCTGCGAGTATGTAGAGGAATTACGGCATTTGGAAGAGTGGAGTCCATGGTGTAGTGGTTATCGCGTCTGACCGGCAATCGGAAGATCCCGGGTTCGATTCCCAGGTGGTACTTCATTTTTTCATTTGTTGTTTTCTCTTTCTCGTCTTGCGCGGAATATCTCCTATACAAGCGTCGTTCTTTACGTTATTTATACTGCGTGTTCTTTGCAGTTGAATGTATATATATATATATATATATATATATATATATATATATATATATATATAATGCAAACCCACAAGGAAAAAAAATGATTCCAAGGCATTTTGTATATTCAGAAGGCCTATATATATATATATAGGGTGTCCCAAAAAAAAACTAATATTCTTTATAGCATCATATATTTTATAATTAAAAAAATATATATTGTTATAGCAATTGCCAATGAAAGGTAAATTAGTAATCTAAGTGATCAAAATGTTATAGCGAGTTGTTTGCATATAAATTTAATTAACTACGCCAAGTGCTCAAAATGTTCTCCGGCGGCATGAATGCACTTTCAATACAACAAAATTGTGTGGTCTGATGAAGCTACCTTCAAGCTGAATGGCACAGTAAATCGACACAACTGCAGGTACTGGTCACTTGATAATCCACACGTTTATGTGGATAAACATATTAATTTACCAGGATTAACAGCATGGTGTGGTTTATCATCCAGGGGTTTGGTTGGACCATTTTTCTTTAATGGGACAGTTACTGGTGCCGCATATCTTGACATGCTGTGGACAGAAATTATACCTGCAGTTCAGAAGTTGTTTGGAAATGACGACTTTTACTTTCAACAAGATGGAGCCCCTCTCATTATCATTGTGATGTCAGAAGGTACCTCGATGAAACATTGCCTAACCGTTGGATAGGATGAAGAGAAAGCGTTGAGTATCCTCCATGTTCACCGGACTTGACTCCACTTGATTTTTACTTGTGGGGCTACCTGAAGGATGCAGTTTATGGTACAAGACCTGCAACACTCGAACACCTTAAGGATGCAATTAGGGAAAAGTGCGGGACCATCGCAGCATCCACATTAGTCCATGTCTGCGAATCAGTTAGTCGACGCATTCAAAAGTGCATTCATGCCGCTGGAGAATATTTTGAGCACTTGGCGTAGTTAATTAAATTTTATATGCAAACAACTCGCTATAACATTTTGATCACTTAGATTACTAATTTACCTTTCATTGGCAATTGCTATAACAATATATTGTTTGGGTTTTTTTTTAATTATAAAATATATGATGCTATAAAGAGTATATAGTTTTTTTTTGGGACACCCTATATATATATATATATATATATATATATATATATATATATGATACACACAGACAGTGCATGGAACCAGGAACTCTTCTGGGATAATTAAGTCCACTATAGTCCGAATAAGTAATGGTAAATGACAAATACCAGTTTTTCTTTTTCATGATGCAAGCCCGACGTGGGCAATGGGTCACTCGCAAAGAGGTCCCATAAATATAGCTTCCCTCACCAGCTATCTGCAAAGCAGACAGGATCCAGCTTTGGGACATGGATCTAGGGTTTAAAGCAGCCTAGCCCTGCTACATTTAGAACCTCAATATAAGCAAAAGACTCGCTGCCTAGATCCTAGATCTAAACCCTAGATCCATGTCCCAAAGCTGGATCCTGTCTGCTTTGCAGATAGCTGGTGAGGGAAGCTATATTTATGGGACCTCTTTGCGAGTGACCCGTTGCCCACGTCAGGCTAGCATCATGAAAAAGAAAAACTATGGTATTTGTCATTTACCATTACTTATTCGGACTATAGTGGACTTAATTATCCCAGAAGAGTTCCTGGTTCCATGCACTGTCTGTGTGTATCATAAAAAACTCAGGGGACCATTCTGAGTTCATTCCCATATATATATATATATATATATATTTTTTTTTTTTTTTTTTTTTTATTTCAGGAAGAACCGATTTGCCTCTATTTAAAGGGCATATCTCAGCGGAAAAACAAAGAAAAAGTGAGAGGAAAGACAGAGGAAAAAGAAAGGGTGGAGGGGACAGTCGAAGTGGAAAAAGACCAAGGATGACAAGGACTGCAGGGTCGAGCCCCATCATCCTTGGGTGCTAGGGCCGGGAGGGCGCACGTGAAACCTCCAGGAACAAGCACGTACAAACGAGCACAAAGAGCACTCAAGAGCACGAGCTTAGAACCCCCTTGCGGGGATATATATATATATATATATATATATATATATTAGTGTGGACCAAAATGGGGGGTAAATTATAAAGTTGAAGAAATCCTTGTTCCACATTAATGCCCTTGTTCCTTTGGACCAGATAGACATGTCAGCAAAATTTTGGTCAAATATGAGAATATTTAGGGGTCCCGAGATTTAATGACTTATAAAAATTTTCCAATGAATAGGCGCGCTTAGAACATCAATGATCAACTCAACTCTTGAGTTGCAACTTATGAAAAAATTTCTTATTATTTAAGACATTTTTGGTGTTAATAGAGTACAAAAACAATCTTAGATCATTATTTCAGAGAAATTATTAATAAGGAAAACAAAAATTTTGGATAAAATATATTATCCTTAATTGGTCAACTCTAAATTAAAGGCTTTGCCTAATTGGCTTGAACCTTTTAGTTATCCTTTTTATCTCCTAATTTAACTGGTTTATTTTACTATTTCAGAAATTTAATTTTTTAAACTAAAAATGGCTACTCGTTCTAAACTAAAGTTTGGCTCATTGGCCATTTATTAAAGATATACTTTGTTGCCGCTTACCTACAAAACTGCAAGTTTTGCAAAAATATTTCTTCCATCAAAAAGAGGAAAAATTGGGACGAAGAAGATCCATTAATCTTTGCTTAGATGAAGTGATGACCTACTGGGAGAAAGCCAGGATTCCCACAATGCGTAGAGACAGTGCCATCCGAAAGATTGACTCTTTAATAAGCTGTTATGATAAATTGATGAAAAACAGAAAAAGGCCAGAGAAAAATGCCGTATTGAAGAAGCTATGTTTAAAGATATAATATATAATACATATAATAATATAAATATAATATATAAATATATATATAATATATATAATATAATAATATAAAATAAAATATTAAAAATAAATATATATAAATTATATATAAATTATATATTTTAACTTTTTCTTGCAGGCGAAGGAAGAACGAAAAGGATTGCAGTGTTAGTCAGTGGGAATGGTGAAGAGAAATTGCTGGGAATTTCTAAAGTCACTGCTGCACGGGTACGGAGATGGCTCGTGTTTGCATTTCTCTCCTGCAAGAACATATGACCCAGAGAATTATTGGGCTGTCATTTGACACAACAGCATCCAATACCGGAATCCATGCTGGAGCTTGCACTAAAATTGAACAAGAACTTGGAAAAGAGCTTTTATATTTAGCCTGCAGACACCATATTTATGAGATTGTCCTATCTCAAGTCTTCCGGACTTCTATGGGCCATTCCTCTGAACCTGATATTCCAATCTTCAAAAGATTCAAAACTCAATGGGATTTTATGGATCATTCTCAAATCACAACTGCTGTTGATTCCCAAAGCTGCAGAATAATTGAAAGAGTTCAAGATTTAAAAACCAAACAGTCTTAATCATGAAGGAGGCACTCAACTCTAAACAGCCAAGAGATGATTATAAAGAATTTTTTCAACTTGTTCTCTTGTTTTTTGGAGAAGAAAGCATTTCTAATACTCCCTTGAAGAGACCTGGAGCGTACCATCAATCCATCATGCAAGATGGATGGCAAAAGGAATTTATGCATTTAAGCTTTTTCTTCTCCAAAATCAATTTAAGATGACTAAAAAAGAACTTGATGCAATAACAGAAATTTGTTTATTTGTTGCATTGGTATACGCAAAATCTTGGGCAAAAGCTTCTCAACCAGAGGAAGCCCCAAATGTTGATCATAAATTTTTGCAAGATCTTGCAATAATGGAGGAAAATTCTTTGATATCAAGTGTTATGAAGCAAGCCCAAAATGCCATTAAATGACATCTGTGGTACCTCTCAGAAACACTTGTTGGATTAAGCTTCTTTGACAAAAGCATATCCCTTGAAGAAAAGGAGCAAATGCGAAATAATATCAAAATGCCTCCAAGAAATAAGGGACTGAAATGTTTAGAAGCAAAGGTAACCCTAGCTTCTTTTAAAGAAAAAAGGATTTCTGATTTTGTTACTTCAAGGACTAAATCTCTTTTTGATGCTCTACATCTCAATTCTCTCTTCACTGAAAATTCTGCATCAACATGGGGAATAGATCCTGAGTACCAAAGAGGCTGTGCTAGAGTTCGTGCCCTTAGAGTGACAAATGAGACAGCTGAGCGGGGTGTTGCATTGATTGAAAAATTTAATCAAGCAGTGACAACTAAAGAAGAGGACAAACAATACCTGCTCAAAACAGTTTTCAAGAATCGTAAAGAATTTCCAACAAAAATAAGCAGAACTTATGAAAACGAGGAAAAACTAATTTTTTCAGCAAAAAGGAAAAGTGCAATTTTCTCGGGACCCCTAAAACTTGACGTAGAGGTTTCAAATTTTGTAATTTGATTAAGGTAAGCAAAAGGAATAACATTACTCATGTGGAACAAAGATTTTTAAACCTTCATTTTTTTGGTCCACACTAATATATTATATATATATATATATATATCAAAGCTATTGACTTCTCCTTAGGGAACCGGAGCTTACAGATGAAAAGAAGGATCAACACAACGGCAAACATTTTCATTTATTTGTACATCAGACGTTTCGACAAATCTTTTGTCATCATCAGTGAGTTAAGTCTTAAAACCTTAAAACAAAATTGAAAAGTGAAAGTTACATCAATACAATATTAAGACCATTAAAATTAAAACCTTAAAGCAAAATGAAAATTGCATCAATACAAAATTAAAACATTTAAATTTCATCACTATAAAAACTAAAATTAAATTAAATTTCATCACTATAAAAACTAAATTAAATTACCTCAATAGGTAAATACACAATGTTTACATCCACCTCCATACTTGGCAAAGACTAAGAGAACACTAGGTGGTCAGAGGATTAGAAAGGGTATATCTGTGAACCGGTTGGTTGTCAAAAGAGTCGTAATTTGTAGGATGAGCTATTATTATTAAGGGAGGGTTTGTTTCTATAGATGTACAAAGATTCTAAAATTCGGAGTTCTGTAAGGTTATTGGATCTAGTTAAAATTTCAAACTGAGTTTTGTGAAGGGGATGGTCGTTTTCATCACTGTGGTTTCTAATTGCGGATTGTGGAGGGCTACTGAGGGGACGGTTGGTACGGACTGACAAGCCCAAATGTTGAGAAAGGCGCACCTCCAGTTGGAGTTGAGTGCTGCCAATATACGCAGCCTTACAGCTGTCGCACGTGTATTTGTAAACAACATTGGGGCATACAGTTTTGGGGAATTCATCTTTGAACTTTAAAAATTTGATAATTTAAGTGGGTTGACGAAGGCGAATCTAAAATTTATTTGGGGATAACTAGACTTGAGTAGTTTGGACAATTCACCTCGAATACGCAATGATAAATAACCATAAAAAGGTAATTTAATATATCTGGTTTCTTTTTGTACTGTAGTTACGGGGAGTCAACCCACTTAAATTATCAAATTTTTTAAAGTTCAAAGATGAATTCCCCAAAACTGTATGCCCCAATGTTGTTTACAAATACACGTGCGACAGCTGTAAGGCTGCGTATATTGGCAGCACTCAACTCCAACTGGAGGTGCGCCTTTCTCAACATTTGGGCTTGTCAGTCCGTACCAACCGTCCCCTCAGTAGCCCTCCACAATCCGCAATTAGAAACCACAGTGATGAAAACGACCATCCCCTTCACAAAACTCAGTTTGAAATTTTAACTAGATCCAATAACCTTACAGAACTCCGAATTTTAGAATCTTTGTACATCTATAGAAACAAACCCTCCCTTAATAATAATAGCTCATCCTACAAATTACGACTCTTTTGACAACCAACCGTGTTTCACAGATATACCCTTTCTAATCCTCTGACCACCTAGTGTTCTCTTAGTCTTTGCCAAGTATGGAGGTGGATGTAAACATTGTGTATTTACCTATTGAGGTAATTTAATTTTAGTTTTTATAGTGATGAAATTTAATTTAATTTTAGTTTTTATAGTGATGAAATTTAAATGTTTTAATTTTGTATTGATGCAATTTTCATTTTGCTTTAAGGTTTTAATTTTAATGGTCTTAATATTGTATTGATGTAACTTTCACTTTTCAATTTTGTTTTAAGGTTTTAAGACTTAACTCACTGATGATGACAAAAGATTTGTCGAAACGTCTGATGTACAAATAAATGAAATGTTTGCCGTTGTGTTGATCCTTCTTTTCATATATATATATATATATATATATATATACACACACACACATTAGACTCGCAACTTACACAGGGGTTACGTTCCTGGGACCACGCGTAAGGCCAAAAACTGCGTAAAGTCAGAAACAAAAACAACAACAACCCTAAATCGCCCTTAAATCACTATATATTGTAACTCTGTTATACGTATAACATACCTATAACACAAAAGTGATGCAATTGGCAATGTTGAATTCCTTCCAGCATGCCATAACACACTTGTTAGTGCCATCCTCCATGGCATTGTGGATGAAGGTGAGACGTGTGTACACTGCCTTAAAGCACCAAAATTGTAAAATTATAACCCACATATAGTTGAAACCGTGTAAGTTGTGAGTATATATATATATATATATATATATATATATATATATATATATATATATATATATAAATTTAAGCAGAAAGCAACAGACAAGAAGGAAAGAAACATCCATCAAGTTGGAAAGGGACTATATTTTGTATATTGCAACGTTTCAAGCACAAACTATGCTCATCCTCAGGCAAAAATTCTAAAAAGTTAAAAACATAATATTAAAAACCATAATGACATTAACAAAATAAAATAGGGAAAACATCCACAAGCATTAAAAACAAAGTCACACTAAAAAAATTCTAGAAAGTTACAATTAAAAACCATAATGACTATTATGAAACAAAAGCGAACAATTAACAAGCTTTAAAACAATAAAAGTGACACTAAAAACGAACAATGAATAACAGCTATAAAATACAAAATGTAAAACTCAAAAAACTAAAAATTCACAGGCTATCTTTTAAAACACTAAAATATTAAAAACCCACACTAAAAGGAACACACCTTAAGTCTAAGCAGCACAGATTCCGAGGCAAACTAAAAAAACAGAAGCATCTAAAACCAAGTAAAGGTTGGTTGTTCAAGATGTTCAGTTTAGATGGAGGGGAACGGATGAAATATCAGAGTTAAGCGAAGGGGAGAGTTTTTTAATATACAGGGATTCTAAAAGTCTTAACGTTTGCTCACACGGAGCGGAATCTAAAATGTTAAAATTAGCTAAAGTTATATCGACTTTGCATAGAACAACATGGCTGCGTATAGCTGAAGCTTCTTTAGTTTTCAAAGGTTTGTCAGTTCTATGGCTTATGCCCATATGGCCTATTTTTTATAGACGATATGTTGACGATATTTTTGCAGTGTTTACTGATGCTAGCAGTGCTCATCAATTTTTTACATTTTTAAATAACTTGCATCCAAACATAAAGTTTACTCTGGAGGAAGAATCTGACTCCAAGCTGCCTTTCTTGGATTTACTGATTAGCAGAGAGAGTGATTCTATTATTACTTCAGTTTTTCGTAAGAAGACGTTCACTGGTCTTGGTCTCAATTTTTTAAGTTATTGTGATTTTAAATACAAGCTGGCATCTGTAAACACCCTACTTAACCGAGCATATAATTTATGTTCCAACTATCAATGTCTGCATAATGAATTTGTTTTTTTAAGAAAATATTTTGTGAATAATGGCTATCCTTTGCAGATTGTAGAAAACGTTATCAATAGATTTCTAGCTAACATTTACAAACCAAAAAAGTATAATTTTAACGTTCCTAAAAATGTATATTATCTTGTGCTCCCAGAAATTGGATATCTGAATTCCTATTGCCGTAATAGCCTTCTGCCACTTCTTAGTAAATTTTATTGTCAAATAGATTTTAAACTAGTATTTGTCAACCGTCGTTCTATTGGCTCATATTTTAATGTTAAAGACCGTGTATCGGATGCTCTGCGCAGTGCTGTCGTTTATGAATTCAAGTGTCCCTGATGTGATCGGAGCTATATTGGTAGCACTGTGCGGAGCCTCGAGTCGCGTTTCTGTGCCCATATGGGCATAAGCCATAGAACTGACAAACCTTTGAAAACTAAAGAAGCTTCAGCTATACGCAGCCATGTTGTTCTATGCAAAGTTGATATAACTTTAGCTAATTTTAACATTTTAGATTCCGCTCCGTGTGAGCAAACGTTAAGACTTTTAGAATCCCTGTATATTAAAAAACTCTCCCCTTCGCTTAACTCTGATATTTCATCCGTTCCCCTCCGTCTAAACTGGACATCTTGAACAACCAACCTTTACTTGGTTTTAGATGCTTCTGTTTTTTTAGTTTTGCCTTGGAATCTGTGCTGCTTAGACTTAAGGTGTGTTCCTTTTAGTGTGGGTTTTTAATATTTTAGTGTTTTAAAAGATAGCCTGTGAATTTTTAGTTTTTTGAGTTTTACATTTTGTATTTTATAGCTGTTATTCATTGTTCGTTTTTAGTGTCACTTTTATTGTTTTAAAGCTTGTTAATTGTTCGCTTTTGTTTCATAATAGTCATTATGGTTTTTAATTGTAACTTTCTAGAATTTTTTTAGTGTGACTTTGTTTTTAATGCTTGTGGATGTTTTCCCTATTTTATTTTGTTAATGTCATTATGGTTTTTAATATGTTTTTAACTTTTTAGAATTTTTGCCTGAGGATGAGCATAGTTTGTGCTTGAAACGTTGCAATATACAAAATATAGTCCCTTTCCAACTTGATGGATGTTTCTTTCCTTCTTGTCTGTTGCTTTCTGCTTAAATTGAAATTGAAGCTTGCCAGAAGCGGCCTTCACCAATATGTGTATATATCAGTGGCGATTTCTTAATGAATGCAACGCATGCAATGCATGTGTTAAATATGTTCTCTTTTCAGATCTAAGTAAGGATTATAATTGACAAAATAATTTTCAGAAACTAAAAATAGTCTAAGGCTTCAATCACGCATGTACTGGCTATTGGGCGTAAGCAAAATTATGTCTTATTTCATTAGACAATTAAGAACATTTTTCTGTACACAGATCGAAATACTTGTAGCTAACGCATTCACTAATTCAGTCTGGGTACAGAAAAATGTTCTTAATTGTCTAGTGAAATAAGACATGATTTTGTTTACACCGCCTTGCCTTGGGCAATTTTTTAAGGAGACTTCTCACTATCCATAAGATATTTTTTTTGAGCCTCATAGCTAAATTCAAAAGGCAATATGTTTTAAAATATGCTTAGAAAATTTACTTAATATTTTTACTAAAAATAATTAAAAAGCTTTGTTCTGATTTTTTTTAATTAATGAAAATAATACGGCATGCATTCAGTTTTATAGGTGCATTCACCAAAAGTAACATCTGGCAATTCTGACAAGGCTTCTTTCCAGTACCACCGCCGCAAGCATCCACTTGTGTTCGGTGTTCCCTTTTGTGCTTTAATTATAGCATTGTAGTGCCCATAATGACTGACGATGTGTTTAATCAATTGAAGACTAGAAGATTTTACTCACTCTCTTTTGATGAGAAAAAGCGCATATTGAATAATGGCAGACCGATTCCACATTTGAATTTAAGCAAAGAAAATAAAGGCTTCACTAGGAAATTTAATCCTAAGCTGTATGATGATGTTCCCTGGTTATGTGGAAATATTTCAAATAACAAATTGTACTGTTGGTCGTGTTTCCTATTTTCAAGAGATAACTCTGTGTGGAATTCTGTTAGTCGTGGATACGACGATTTAAACAATTTACATACTGCAATTTCTCGCCATGAAAAATCTCTTGCTCACATAAATGCATTTGTTGATCTTAAAACATTTGGAAAGTCAGAAAGAATTGATTTAATACTCGACAAGCAGAAATCAGTTGCCATTTCCAGACATAACGAAGAAGTTAATAAGAATCGAGAAATTTTGAAACGTTTGATTAGGATAACATGTTTTTTAGGTATGCAAGAATTAGCATTTCGCGGTCACAATGAAGAAGAAAACGCTGACAATAGGGGTAACTATATTGAATTGGTATTTTGTATGGGAGAATTCGATGAAAAGCTTCAAAACCATTTAAAAACTGCGACTGTTTTTAAGGGAACATCATCTGCTATTCAGAATGACATAATTCAATCTATTAGTGCAGTTATGTTAGAACAAATAAAACGTGAGCTTATCGACTGCATGTATGTGGCGATTTTATTAGATGAAACATCTGATGTCAGCTGTTTTTCTCAACTCTCTACTGTTGTTCGTTATGTTAATAAACATGGAGAGATTTGTGAACGATTTATAAAATTCAATGACGTCAGCAATGATAGAAGTGCAGGAGCGATTTCTGATTTATCTATAAGGCAACTAGGTGAACTGGGCGTTTGAAAAAATTAGTTGCTCAAACCTACGACGGTGCTGCTGTTATGGGGAGCGATCTTAATGGAGTACAAACAAAGATTAGAGAAACTGTACCAGAGGCTATTTTTCTTCACTGCTACGCCCATAAACTTAACCTTGTTTTATCCCAAGCTGTCGCTGAAATTTCCGAATGTAATAATTTTTTTTCAGTATTAGGAAGTTTGTCATCATTTTTCAGCAGTTCAACTAAGCGAACTTCAATGCTTGACAAAGTTGTTGGAAAGCGTTTCCCTAAACTGGCTCCAACGCGGTGGAACTATTCATCTCGTCTAGTTGAAAGAGTTAAGGAAAATAAAGAAGATTTAATAGATCTTTTAAAAAGCATTCTTGAAAACCCAAAGAAATTTGATGAAAAAACAAAAAATAGTGCACGCGGATTGCTGCGTGCAATCCGCACGGTACTGGTATCGATACTTTCGATTTTAATTTTTTATTAGAAGTATTTTCTTCAATTTTTCCTTTTACTGAATATCTATTTAATGTGCTGCAAACAAAATCTATGGATATTGTGTATAGCTCAATCACCGTTGAAAGCACTATGAAAAAATCAAACAAATAAGGGATACAAAATTTGCAGATATGTGGGACTTGATAACAGAAAGATGTGGTGAACCTGTATGTAAAAGGAAACAGTCTTTCTCCACAAGAGAAGTATAGTCAACTATTTCATGAAATATTCGATAATATACTTCTTCAAATGAAAGAGCGTTTCAGTTCAATGGAAAAATTGGAATTCATTGAGCTTTTAGATTGCAAAAAATTTGAGTTCTATGATGTTACTTTCCCAGAGAGAGCTTTTGAATCTTTGAAAAGAAGCTACAATTCATTTTTTGAGTTTCCTCGTCTCCGTTCTGAATTGTGTGTTTTATATTCGCACAAATCTTTTGCCAAAAGAATGTTGCTGAGCTCCTAAAATATCTACTGGAAGCGAAATGCACAAAGGTCTTAAGGAAATATATAAATTGACGAATTTGATTCTAACTATACCAATATCGACAGCAAGTGTTGAGCGATCATTTTCTGCGCTTAAAAGAATTAAAAGTTATTTACGGAGTTCCCAAAGTGAAAAAGGCTATCTAATCTTGCCTTAATTTCAATTGAAAAAAATTTCCTCAAGAAGCTTATGGAGAATCGAGAGTACTTTTACAATTTGGTCATCGAAGAATTTTGCAGGAAACTAGGAGAGCAGAATTTCAATTCAAATAATGCTTCACAATTATTTAAGGTAAATTTTAAATTTGTATCTTTTTCTTTAGATCAATTCGGTAATTACTATATATAAATATGTCTAATTTTTTGTTCGCATATTTAAGCCTAACATTAAATGAACTTTCCTTCAAAGAGGTCCCCAAAAGTTTGTAAAACACCTTTAACTTGCTAAGTTCTATGTAAACAATATACAAAGTTTGGGCAAGAGGGTTAGGTGGATGTTTTTCTTCCATTCCATAACATTGCATGCCTGAACAAAAATGTCACGAGTCGCCACTGGTATATATATATATATATATATATATATACATATATACAGTCGATGATCGATATAAGCACGTTCTCGGGACCAGCACAAAATGTGCTTATATAGGTCATTGTGCTTATATGGATAAGACCCTTTATAAGAAGCATTTATTGTACAAAGAGTAATCATTTAAATACTGTAATAATAAAGGAATGTGTAAAAAAAACAATAATACTGTATTTAAAATTTCATTTATTCATAAAACTACATATACTTATCATTGTTTTTTATTTGTCTAAATAAATGTTATATGTATGTACAGTACATTAAAATTTCACAGTACATACATTTATTTCGGAAAATAATCTAAAATTGATGATTGTCGCGTGCTCTTGTTTTGTATTATGTAAATTTGAATTGCTTGTTGGGTGCTCTTTAACTCCTGAGTTGGTATATCATGTTTTTCAAGAACTCTTTTTACGTCGTCAAGCATAGCAAGTGTTTGCAGTGGAGTAATGGATATCTCATCAATTTCAACATCTTCCGACACTTCAGTCTCATCATTTCTTACTTCATTTAGTTCTTCAAAACATTCAAGTTGACGATCGCATTCGATAAACTCTTCATCCAAGTTTGAGCATTCTTCGCTGTTTAAAGCTTCTAATTCAGAATCTTCGTTGCATTGAATTGTTTCTCCCTGATTCAATGGCAAACATTTTCTGAAGCAATTTTGGATAGTGGTCAAGGTCACATTATTCCACGCTGTTTTTAGCATGAGAATGGCATCCAAAACAGTTACAGATTTAGCAGCACTCTGAAGAAATTCGTCCTGGCCACTATCTAAGCGTGCAACCAACTCTTTCATTAATTGTTTTCGATAGTGTGCTTTAAGGCAGCGAATAATCCCACCATCCATTGGCTGTAGAAGTGACGTTGTATTCGATGGCAAGTAGACAACCTCTACATTTGTTGTTGTGACTTCCTTAGGATGCGCAGGGCACTGATCTAGCAGCAGGAGAATTTTCCTTTTCTTGCGTCACATTTTCTCATCCAACTTTATTAACCATTCTGTGAATATAGCTCGAGTCATCCAGGCTGCAGAATTCGATTCATATTGTACTGGAAGTTTGTCTTTCTTGTTCTTCATACACCTTGGATTTCAGCTCTTGCCAATCACTAGCAGAGCTAGTTTTTCAGTGCCAGTCATGTTCGATGCCAACAAAACAGTTAGTCTTTCCTTCTTTTTTCATCTGCTGACTACTTCATCCTTTCTGGCCAGTGTACCGTCCGGAGTGGCCCTAAAATACAGTCCTGTCTCATCAGCATTGAAAATTGCCTCCTCTGGATAATGTCACAGAAGCTCTGACCAAACAGTCTTCTTCCATTCGTTGGACCCAGATAAATCAGCATCCGCCTTTTTGCCATGTTCTCGTTTGTAGACAATATTGAATCTCTTTTGGAACTTTTGTAGCCAACCGGAAGTAAAGGTGTTTGAAGGAAGATCTTCGGAACCATCATAGATTTCTTGAACTAAAGCCTTAGCTTTCTCTATTAAAAGAGGTCCAGAGAGCTCTGCCTTTTTCTCCCTCGTGACAACAAACCATTCGTACAGTTGCTGCTCCAGATCTGGTAACACTCCTTCCCGCTTTCTCTTTCGCGAAAGATATCCATTTTCCAACCTGAGTTTGTTTAACTCCACTTTGTTTCACAACCATCGGCTAACAATCGTATGATCAATGTTGAATTTACGTGCAACATCAGCTTTCTTTTCACCGTTATGAACCGCCTGAATAACCTGTAGTTTGAATTCTAATGTAAAACTTTTACGTTTGAAGCCATAATGCACTGTGAGCACAACCAGCCTAATTAACGAATAATACGCATGTCATGGTGTCGCCTATATATAGGTAGTTTCCACCAATCAGCATCTTCCACGTATGTGTTTTCCACCAATCAGCATCTTCCACGTCCGTGCTTATAGCGAGTTCGTGCTTATAAAGATTATTCCTATTAAAATATATATGGAAATTTTTGGGACCACACGATTAAGTGCTTATATAGATTATGTGCTTATATCGAACGTGCTTATACCGCTCATTGAATATATATATATATATATATATATATATATATATATATATATATATATATATATATATATATATGAAAATTATTTCACGAAGGTAACGTGAAAAATATTTGATGAATAAAACCACGAAGGAAAGGAAACACAAAATGGTGCTCAAGCGCTTTCGTCTAATGACATCCTCAGGAACACTGAGGATGTCATTAGACGAAAGCGCTTGAGCACCATTTTGTGTTTCCTTTCCTTCGTGGTTTTATTCATCATATATATATATATATTAGGGTGGGCCACTCTTATAGGGGTGGAATTTTTTTTGTGATTTGTTTTTATTGCTGGGTTGTAACTTATGAGGATGGATGAGAAAACACCTCTGGGAAAGTTTTATTTGAATCAGTTAATTTGTAGGGGTAGCACATGACACTTGAAGTTTTGGTATAATCTGAAAATCACAGCAAAGTTAATCTTGGTGACAGTACATGACTATTAGGGTAACTAACAATTCCCTCTGCACCTCATTTGATCTTTGTTTTCTCGCCCAGTTGCCAGGCTGACTTCAGTGGTTGAGGAAACTGCTTCCTGTAGTTAGCAACAACTTGCAGGAGATACTGCAGTTGTTCCTCATTCCTGGTGTGGCAGCCGTTGTATTCATTAATGAGAGCAACCCCCCTCTCTGCATGATTGTTCACGACAGAGAGGTTTGCCACTGATTTCTTCGCTATTTGGTAATCAGGATCACTGTCCCAATCCCGCACCTCCTTCCTCAGGTATCCCACACCTGACCCCAGAGACAACAGCAGTCTTTTTGAGTTTGCTGTTGCTAGTGACTCGATTGAAGCCCCCTCAGCAACACCTTTCCTTCTCTTCTGGCAATCAGGCTTTCCTTCAACTTCCTCCATCGCCTTCACCATTGCTGTTTTAGTCTCTTCAGACACCTCAGGATCGAAAATCGCGAGGCCCACCATCTCCTCCGAAAGATACCAAAGATGACCGCTGAGTTTTTTTAATGCCACTTCCGAAATTTTGGGTCATGGATATTCCCGAAGACTCTGCAGAAGACTGAGGTCGCTGTGAGGCACAGCAGCAGCTATTGGTGCTGTCATCCATGCCTGCAGGTAGATGGAAACAGCGAAGACACTGACATCCTTAAGACACTTTTGCTCTCGTGGAGTGAGGGCTGGGATTTGTCCCCTGAACAGCCACATCTTCAATGAATAGATCACCTTAGATAACCATCTGGCTTGGTGCATGGGGCCAGTCGCTTGAAGGTGTAGTTGTCAATGCTCCCTCCCAAGAAAATGATGGACAGATCGAGGAATTCCTGATAGTCATCTCGAAAGGATTTTGAGGAGTGTTTTTCCTCAGCAAAGCGGAGAATCCAATCTCTAATGGGGGCCAAGAGTCGATGCACCTCTTCATCATCCCATCCGGTGCTGTATATTCCTGTGTCGATGAAGGTCCATTTGCTCTGAAACCTGCTGAACAATGGAACATCAGGTCCACTCGTTGGGCCATAGCAAGCAGTGAAAACTCCACCGATCATCACTTCCATGATGTGATGATAGCAGGCAAAATGGAGAAGGTCTTTCTTCAACTTCTGCTCCAACAACACACACGCTCCATTCAAACGACCATTCATTGGAGGCAGTGGTGTCGAAACACATCCCCATGACAGATTCTTCGAGGCCCCAATCAGTCAATAATTCAAAAACTGCGCTGGCTTGGTGTTCTCCTGATCCAGTTAGTATTTTGGGGACTCCAAGGAGCTGAGATTGACCCGAAAAGGAGGAAATGAGCACAGGCAGCCGATCCACATGCGCATGGTCTCTGGTGTTGAGGAGGTCTGGAATAAGTTTTCCATCCCAGTGGATGATTGCAGGACTGGACTGAAAGGAAGCTTTTAGGCTACTGCAGATCATGATCCGATGTCATTCTCTCTGCCGGGTGATGGAGGTCCGGGTGATGTTAAAATTCATTGGGCTGTGGCCAAGGCTCAATGCAGTCTCTGCTATTATGTAGGTTGCCATCCTGTCCGTAGTGTGTGTCCGATCTAGGGCAGCAGCTAGATTTGATGTTATCACATTCTTGACTCTTCACCTGTTTTGGAGGTTGCTTTCCACCTTTTGCCCATTCATCTTCGGTGGAGGATGACTCGTCAGTGACTGAGGATTCTGTTGAGGACACCAATACTGCTGTACCCGACGTTGATGCACCTTCATTGACTGCCTGCAATACAATCGAAGAAAATGGACAATTAGTGTTAACGAACAACCTAATCATTGCAATCAAATGAAAGTAGGAATTTGAAGAACAATCTCACCTTTCTCTTTCGCATCTCCTCCTCCATCTTCCTGTGGGCAGCTTGTTTTTCTTTTTCTGCTGTTTTTCTGTCTACTCCCACCATGCATCCCCGTCTTCCAGGCTCTCGCTGGGCCAGCAAGAAGGCCTTGTCTTCTGGGTTTTTGATTAGAGACAAGGCATCAGCATGTGCCATATCAAATAGGTTCCGAAGTGTCTCCTTGAATCCCTCTTCGTTGTACACCTAAATATAAATAATAAATATATATAATATATATATGATAAATGTATTGACTATTGTACAGTATAATATGTCATACTCTCGAGAAACTATTTTATTTATCATTGATCATCCAACTCACCTGCTTCTGGCTCCTCATTCGTCCTTTTTTTATTTTGATCCAATCTTGGTGAAGGTCCAAGATCTTTTGGATTCCTTTGTATTTTTCCCTTGTCGGGATTCGAGCTTTGTTCCAAAATATTTCAAGTTGACCCCACACTACTTGAGCACTTTCCTTCAACTCCTTCTTGAGATTAGTGTGGTGATGAAGGAAGCATGACAATACTTCTCCACGTGATGGTAATTTGCTTCCAAAGCTTGTCCTTCACTTTATCTCCTTCAAGGAGATAAAGCAAGAGCTTCGAACTTGAGTCATCATATATCCAACCACTAAACACAACCAATGAACACTACACCAATAATCTGTCAAGGAAAAGATGTATTACTGGAACATAATATACAAGTAAATCTACTAGGTAGTGCAAAAGTGCAAAATTAAGTACTGTGTGCTACCCTAAAAAGTGATTGATTTGGGAAAAAATTGGCCAGAGGTGTTTTCTCATTCATCCTCACAAGTTACCGCCTGGCAATAACAAAAAATCAAAACTTCAATTTTATGGACCACCCTAATATATATATATATGAGGGGTCGCGCGTCTTAAGATACCTAAGTGCCACCACAGGCGAAAATGTGTTTTTGATAGATATCACTATTTTCACCCTTCCTCTATCGCGTGGTTTGTTATAATGACCTTACAACATAAAGTATGGTTGAAAACTTTATGAAACGAACTATTTTTTTCACCTCTATTGCTAGCCAAAAGTTCACCCAAAGTTCACCCAAAGTTCACCCAAAGTTCACCCAAAGTTCAGCATAATAAGAAAACCAAAAAATTAAAAAAAATATATTTAAAATATGAAAATCTATTCCAAAAACTCAACATCTTCATTATCATACTTAGAACTCTAATTTAGCCAAATATTAATGTTCTAGCTCAATTAATAACAGAGATACTATTGCGAGAATATTGCTGAACTTTGGAGGTGATTTCTGGTGAATTTTGATTTTGGTACCTAGGTACCTTAAGACATGGGACCCCTCATATATATTATACCAAACTCAGAATGGTTCCCTGAGAACAATATATGTTAAACACAGACCGTGCATGGCACAAGGAACTCTTCTGAGTTCCTTGTGCCATGCACGGTCTGTGTTTAACATATTGTCTCAGGAACCATTCTGAGTTTGTGTATACTAAACGGACGTGTTTCGTGCCTTGAAAAGTGGACGCTCAATGTCCTTGAGGTTTAAGTTTTGGTTTTTTTGGCTAAAAATACAGTAGTTACCCCCTTTTTCTTCTTTGATTTATTCAACACGACGTGAATGCAACGAGTCTTTTACTTATATAGAGGTTCTGAGTGTAGGGATCTAGGTTTGCTTTAAAACCCTAGATCCACGTCCCAAAGCTGGATCCTGTCTGCTTTGCAGATAGCTGGTGAGGGAAGCTATATTTATGGGATCTCTTTGCGAGAGACCCGTTGCCCACGTCGGGCTAAAATCATGAAAAAGGAAAAAAACTGTGGTATTTGTCATTTATCATTACTTATTCGGACTATAGTGGATTTAATTTTCCCAGAAGAGTTCCTTGTGCCATGCACGGTCTGTGTTTAACATATATATATATATATATATAATTATGCGGGTTGCTTCTACAGAGCTTCAATTTAATATTTAGTAGAAATCCAATGACAAGGAGAAATGTAAATGCCATGAAAAGTCTTCTTTATTGCGCAACGTTTCGAGCAATACGCTCATCTTCAGGCTGTTTAATAACAATGTGAAATTAAATCAATATTGATGAAAAACAAACAGAAATTTCTATAACCTATTCGTAAAGACAAATTTTAAAAGACTGAGAAAAGAGGTTAAGTTCTAAGTTATACAGATTTACATATCAAAATTAAGAAGTTATTTTTAAATACATGTAGTAAATGTGAAATTAATACACTGGAAAAATTACCAATAGTACACTGGAACAATGGAGCTATCTACCTTATACAGCAGTATCCGAGGCCGACTAGATTTTATTCGCATATGGGAATAAGTGGCCGAACAGGTAAAATTTTAAAAACTAAGGAAGCCTCCAGCATACGTGAACATAGCATCAAATGCAAAATTGATGTCACTTTAGACAATTTTAAAATTCTTGGTTGTAATACTTGTCCCAACTCACTAAGAATTTTAGAATCCCTTTTCATTAAAGCATTGTCCCCTAGTCTGAATGTTGACTCATCGTCCGTCCCTCTCAATCTGCTATGATCCCTCCTCCTTCCCCAATTCCTTATAATCCCTCCTTCCCCTATCTCCCTCGCCATCTTTCATTCCCGTCCTCTGCTCAAATTAGTCGGCCTCGGATACTGCTGTATAAGGTAGATAGCTCCATTGTTCCAGTGTACTATTGGTAATTTTTCCAGTGTATTAATTTCACATTTACTACATGTATTTAAAAATAACTTCTTAATTTTGATATGTAATCTGTATAACTTAGAACTTAACCCTCTTTTCTCAGTCTTTTAAAATTTGTCTTTACGAATAGGTTATAGAAATTTCTGTTTGTTTTCATTCAATATTGATTTTAATTTCACATTGTTATTAAACAGCCTGAAGATGAGCGTATTGCTCGAAACGTTGCGCAATAAAGAAGACTTTTCATGGCATTTACATTTCTCCTTGTCATTGGATTTCTACTAAATATTATATATATATATATATTATATATATATAATATATATTATATATATATACATACATATATATATACATATATATACATATATACATATATCTATATATATACATACAGTATTGAAACCTATGGTAAAATTATTGAATGCGCAGTTAGGTCAACTGTTGTACACCCTTGATGATTGTAGAGGTAGGGGGTAAAATGGCATGTTGTCAAAAACAAGTGATCATAGCCTCATTTTATGTGAAAATACATGAATATGAAGTTTTGAAAAGGTTTTTTGCTGAAAATTGTGTATACAAAATTGCACCACAATTTACTGATTTTTAGCGTCAAAACAGCATTAGGGGGGTCAAAATTATGATTTTTGAAATACTCACTGTGTGCTTGGGAATGATTAGAGTTCTTGATATATATCTTTGGTAGCAAATAGAATTGTCATTTGTATTATATTTTTGATAAATTTATGCTAAAATTTTAGTCACACTTGAGTGATTTTTGGAGAAAAATTGGCCTGTTCGAGCTCAAAATCCAGACATTTTGTGGTTTTCCAATCATTTATTGACAGAAAATGCAAATTAAAAGCACACCGTTCTTATGACTGATTTTCTATTTCATTTTTTGCACTGCATGCTTGAAAGCTGTCACAATATCATTAATAAATGCAAAAAACTTCACTTTTTCTACGTGAAGGTCAAAATATGAAAATAAAAACCCACTCTAATAGAGAGAGTTTATTTCCACGACAGTTTCGACGCCCACTGGCATCCTCCTCGGGTGGATACAGATGCCAGTGGGCGTTGAAACTGTCGTGGAAATAAACTCTGTCTATTAGAGTGGGTTTTTATTTTCATAAATATCATTAATGTTAGTCAAGGCGAATTGGTTGATACGGGAATCAAACTTCCATTCACCTTCAACAACGACATCAAGAATTTGTTCGTGCTGAACTGTCTGAACGTCTTCTTGTGCTGGGTACCGCCCACCACTTGTTCATGCCCTTCTTCTCACGGCATAAGTGGTCCAAAGTCATTGACTTGTCTGCAATGAACTTGTTATAGGCAATGAACCAGTTGTACTCTCCATTTTTCTCTTCATCCTGCCAAATGACAGCACAGCTGATTCACCTCCAAGCACATGATTTTGTTGGTGGCAGGGGTGGTGGATGAAGAATTTGAAATAAGTTCCAACGTTTCAACTGAAATTCCACACATTGTAGATAGGCTAGCACACGTAGATTTGATTTCATTTGTGCACACTTTAATATTTTCCTCAGTTTGGTTGATTCACAAATATGTCATCTGTTTGTGTGGTGGCTGAAACCATTGTCATGGTTGAACGAACTAGCCCGGAGCGATCAAACTTTGATAAGTTCCAGCTGAAGGCGAGTGGTTGTCATCTTGGTCATCCTCATTCGAATGAATATCAGCCATTGCAAAATCAATCTCAGCTGCTACCCTTTGTTCTTGTTCTAATTGTGCCATGTGTAATTGAGCCTTTTCCTGTATGTATTCAATGTCAATTTCTTCATTGATTCGTGCTATTCGAGTGGATTTTTGATCTTCATAGAATGCTTTTTCATCGCCAGTAAGTTCTTCAGTTTTGTTTTCCAATGTCCAAAAGGCTATCTGGACATATCCCTGCGAAATAGAATGATGGTGTAAGTATGTTTGTATAGAAATAGATAATCTAGGCTTATTTACTGCACATTGTTAATTTCTCACCAGATCCTGCTTTAGGTGTGAACTTCTCCACGCTTTATTTAGTTGTCGCAAGGATTTAGGTTCACTTGGACCAGATTTTTATTCTTCCCTTTTTTGCGATGGGCTATAAAAACAATAATAATTAATAATTATAGTGATGAAGTGATCTTACTTTATTACCAGCGAAACATAAGAAAGGAAAATAGAATGTACCTCAGATGTAGACTTGTGAGTGATAAATCTCAACCAATTTTGTCAGTTTTCTTTTAATAGAATTTATAGTCAGAACATGTTCTTCACCAAATGACTTGATCCAGATTTTGTCGTAGAGCTACACTGCATGCATGAATTGTTGCACTCCTACAATAAAAAGACAGTCATGAGCTTTAGTTATTAACATATCAATATTGCACTTACATTGTAAGACCATATAGACTTCAAAAACTTACATTTTTGAGCTTTTTGGTTGTGTCGCCTCTGAAAATATTGCGATTGCTGCATCATACCAAGTAGGTAGCTTGTCACCAAAAATGAACACTAGCTTTTGTGCCATTGCTAGGCGTGGTTGCTACTGATCGGCTGATTTTAAAGCGTTGCTTTTCCAAACTTTTATCACATTATTTCACAAAAAGTGCTAAAAGTAAAACAATCACCAATTTCTGTATTCTAAACAAAAAAGATAGATAAATATGTAAATTATCTGAAATATAGAAATGTACAAAGGTTAATATCTCATGTGAAGAGCAGCAGAACATTCAATAATATGTTATTAAATAAGTTTTTATGTTATAAGACTTAGTTTGAAGCGGTTTAGCTCTAAAATTGCAAACATACTAAAAATGGTGGTTTTCGAGTAATTTGAGTGCAATTTTTGTATATAAGCCAAAACCAATTTTTTTTGCTTGAATCATGTTATTGGCATGAAAGCTGTCATTTGAGCCTATGATCACTCAAATCTGAGCACATGACCCTCAGACCCCCCTCTACCCCCTACCTCTAATTGATTGGTTAGGTTAAGTTGATATTTTTGTTAAAATGCAAGATATTTTTTGCTACGCGCATGAAGGGTGGGTTCTCTGCTAGTATAAAATGATGGTAATGTTTGTCAGCTTACATTCTTGGGTGTTTGTGATAAAAAATTAAAACCTCAACTGCTTTCTTCAGTGAGCTATATTCTAAAATATTGTGAAAAGTGGTTTCCAAATGAAATGAGTGTCACACTAGAATGACCCTCCTCTACATCCATTCACACTGAGACTGGCAAACTGACAAGCTGTTCACTGTCTTCATTGATTCTGCCTTATGATGTACCCAAACAGCATTTTTAAACCCAGTAGCACAACACTCAATCTTGTGGCAGAATGAAGGAAATTTTTTGTTTACGTTATGTTAATGCTCCAAATCTATTTGCCATACACCAAATTTCATGCTAAAATTAAGCAGATCCACTTCCTTACACACTGCCCCTATTTTGACATGCTACAGACTGTTGCATTTGCTGCTCTTCACTGGGGCCTTGCACTATGGCAGCACCACCTGTGGAGACAGTTGAAGATGAAACAGATGTGGTACCACTGCTTGGGGTCCAGCAGTTAGGTATATCACTCAGGTAGAGGAACTGGCACAATCTGTATTACACACCCAACAATAATTCATATTTAGGCATTGTCTTATCTCGGTACAGTATGTTACTAGGCCTGAATATTAATTATTGATTTTACAGGACTTGGCAAATGTGGTGTTGCAGTGATAAGAATTTCTGGTGAGCAAGCACAGCAGAGTATTTTAAAAATGACTTCCTCTGAAGCTTTACCTTCTCCAAGAAAAGCAGTACTGAGACATATAATTAATCCTACCTCAGGTAAATTCTGAACTACATTTGTGAAATGTTAAGAGTTGAAATAGTGTACTGAAACAGTGGTCTTGTTCATAGAGCTAGATATGCTTTGCGATATGATGTTTGTTTTTACCAGACTTCCTAGGACTTCCAAGAGCCTGCTGTTCAGCTCTGGCAAAAGTGATTTGGTGTGTCAGCAGCTAACTAAATTATTACTGTACAAATAAATTATTTGAATTTATCTATAATATATCATATAATGCAAAACCCTTTTTTACTATATCTTAAATCATATAAACTCCTACTGAATATTGAGAGTACTGTATTCTGAGTAATTTTTGTTATACAGGGTGTACATAAAGTCAGGATCTATTTTTGTGAAGCACTTTGAAATTATATGGAATTCAATCATAAAATGATAAAGTGGTAACATTTACTAAATAATTAAGAGTAGGATTCGACGTGACACCCATCAGTATCCCTGCACAGCTCAAATCATTCCGCAGCATTTCTAAACACATTCTGGAGCATTTGCGGGGTTATGTTATCTGCAGCAGTTCGTATACATGTACGTAAGTTTTCAAGACTTGTAATCTTCGTCTGATAGATGTGCGATTTGATAAAGCCCCATGCAAAGAAATCTAAAGGGGTTAAATCTGGTGATCTCGCTGGCCAAGGTCTGTTGCTTCCACGTCCGATCCAGCGATTTGGAAAATGTCCATTTAGATAATCCTGAACAATTTTGGCATAGTGACAAGGAGCACCATCATGTTGATAGATGACGGTACTAACAATCCTATCCCCAATCAGCTGAGGTTCAAGGAATTGCTGCAACATGTCCATTGTCCAGATAAATAAGCCCCGTAACTGTAGCTTCAGCAAAGAAAAAAGGACCATAAACCTTAGATTTTGTTAAACCCATCCAGCAGTGGCGGCTCGTGGTAATTTTACTTACGCATGCAGTCACATGCATTACAGTGTAGTACATATTAGATAAGCTGTATTTTGTCTTTTATGGTATTCTTATGAGTTATGTAGTAACCGAGGATAGGACCAATATTATATTAATAATATTAATAATAATTTTAACTTTATTTTTTTAACTTAAATAAGAATTTTAAATTCATTGAGTATATTATTTACGCATGCAGTGCATGCCTTGCATTCATTAAGAAGCCGCCCCTGCCATCCAGACATTAACTTTAGGTGAGTCTCTCTCCCAATTTTGGACGAAATCATTCGGTCTTTCATCTGCCCAAATTTGACAGTTATGGCAATTTACTTTTCCACACGTATGGAAAGTGGCTTCAGCTTTTCTTCTGCAAATTAACTTTCAGAATTTTGTGCACAGATGACGTCGGGAGGCTGAGTCTGTGTGATGCAGCATGAATGGACGTACATGGCTCCTCAGTGATAATTCCGCGTACTGCATTCACAGTAAGATCTGACATACATGGTCATCCTGATCTTGCTTCATCATTTACAGATCCCGTTCATTTAAATTTGTTCACCAATTTTCATATTGTCTTGTCTATTGGCCCCGGCTTATGAAATCTCCTTCTAAACTTCTCTCTGATGTCATTGTATTTCTTTCCCTCAATTCGCCAAATTACTATTGCCACACACACTTCTGTATTCCTTCTAAGGGCTTCTGAAAAGAAAAATAGAAAAAAATAATTATTTCACAAAAATAGATCCTGACTTTATGTACACCCTGTATATTATCAAGTCCTCTAAAGTTGTATAGGCTTATTTAATTGTGATTCAATTAAATATCAACCTCAAAAAGATCAAATAATGCAGAAAACCTTTGACCACATCAACTTGAGTTAATAATGATTGAGAGTAATTTATTAGTTTAATTTAGAATTTATAATATTAATAATTACATATCAATACATATTTTAACATAGTTTATCTTGGTATGGTTGGATTTTGAATATGGCATACTTTCCTGATCATGATTACTTCTAACTTTTAAAAATGTTTGATTTTCTCTTAGGTATGGGTTATCAGTACATAGACCATGGTCTGATGGAGTTTTATATGGACTGCTGGGAATAAACCCATACCTTGATATGATTTACTTCAAAATAAAATAAGCCTGAAGCTTAAGGGCCAAATTAAATAAAATAAATAGTTGAGCTTCACAATTATTCATGTCATTGTAAATTGAAATGAATTTATTTATTTTATTATTAATAAAGGTTATTCAATTATTCAAAAAAATACTTTGACATTTTGATAGAATCAAAACCTTTTTTCCCTTCTGTTTGTAAAGTTTAAATTTAGCTTTTACTTGGTAGATTCAAGAAGGTGATTTTAAGTTTATTTCAGTAAACTAATCTCCCATATTATGACCCCCCCCCCCCCCAAAAAGTAAAAAAAGTAGCTAAATAAAATAAAATATGAGTAGCAGGTAGAGTTATAGAAATGGTGATACAGCGTTTCCTCTAAGTTAAAGTTTAGGCACCAAACTGCACTTGTTTTCTATTGCTTCATTTGGGTGAAACCTTACATTTCAATTGTGCTAAGATTTTTAGACTACAATTTTACCAGAAAGTTCAACTAACCTAACTTAACCTTTACTGATACAGAAGTATGAGGATTCCTCTTTCATTTGCCCAAATGAAATGACATAAAATGAACACAAGTTAAATTGTTAAACTTTGAGTCAAAAACTTGGCCAAATTTCAGAGAAAATTAATTGATGGTCCCTGCTCTGTGGCTTAGATCTAACATTAATCAATACAAAAACTTTTATAATTTTTATACTCATGCTGGATATTTTTTTCTTTTATAAACATTTAGAAAGAATTTTATTGGCTACATACAGTACTTATCAATATATATATATATATATATATATATATATATATATATTAGTGATGTAGGTCACATCCGCATCCGTGGAACATCCGCACATTTTCTCGCATCCGCATCCGCACTTTGGACTGCGGATGTCGTGCGGATGTGGACCATTGAGATAAAACATCATTAATAAGCGGAAATTATCAAATTCTACTATAATAATAGAACTAGTTCATTGTGCGCAAAAGTGATGCAAGCGACAAGACGAGAGGCTGTTCTTGTATGAAGTTACTCTCTTGCAACCTACTTAGATCCACGTTACAAAGCTAAGTTATTTTCACCTAGTACATTAGAACGAGTTAAATCATCACTTGGCAAAGCAGTTGAAGAGCTTCAATCTCTTGAATCTGTCGCTTCGCCACCCACCAAAAGAATAAAGTTTCAGTGACAGAACCAACACCTTCAACGAGCAAATCTATCACAGAATCTCTCTCTCAGTTTCTTGAGTCAAGCAGCAATGACGAGACCTACGCGATGTCAAAAGATGTAGTAAAATGATCGAGAGCTATCACCAAGAAAAACGCCTGGCTGCATGTGACAATCCTATTAGTTGGTGGAAAAATATGCAGAATATCTATCCATACTTGAGTAAACTTGCAAGGAAACATTTAGCCTGTCCTCCAACAAACGTACCAAGCGAGAGATTATTTAGCAGTGCTGGATTAATATATGATGAAAAGAGAAACAGACTGGCAGCAGAAAAGGCAGAAAAATTAATGTTCCTTAAGCATAACCTTCCTATAATTAAGTTTGAATATTAAATGATGAACATCTTAGTTTACTTTATTTTAATTACTCATTTATAAATATGCCTAATAAAACTTTAAACTTAATATAAATAGTTATCAAGCTAATTAAATCTCGAATATATCCTAAAAAATAACGAAAATGTAGACATCCGCATCTGCGGATGTCGAAATCAAACATCCTCATCCGCATCCGCAGATATGAAAAAAATGACATCCGCTACATCACTATATATATATATATATATATATATATATATATATATATATATATATATATATATATATATATATGTATGTATGTATGTATGTATGTATATATATATGTGTATGTGTATATATATATGTGTGTGTATCGATATATATATTGATATGTATGTATGTGTGTGTGTATATGTGTGTGTATGTGTGTATATATATATATATATATATACTGTATATATATATATATATATATATATATATATACTGTATATATATATATATATGCTGCAAACCCACAAGGAAAAAGAAAAAATTTCCAAGGCCTTTCGTGTATTCAAAGCTACACCTCGTCAAGGAATGAAGTTAAAAGGCGAGAAGCCCATATATATATACAACGTACAGGAAAAACAAAACAATTAGCACATACTTAACAAGGGTTAATGAGAGGCAAAAGAAATTTTAACATGATATCGTCAATTTTATAAGTCCCCGAGCTGTTATTGAAATTGTTTTTAAAATGAATAAATGCACATTCTAGAATATTTCGTTCTATTATATCTCTGTTTTTAACAAGCGCTTTAGAACTATCCCACTTGATGCTATGGTTTACATCTATACATATGGTTAAATAAAGCATTGGAAGTACTAGCTGTTCTACAGCATATTATGCTGTTTTACCCTAATATCTAACGTTTTACCCGGTTTGGCCTATATATACTGAGTTACATTGTGTACATCCGATCGAATACACACACACCAACAACATTATCAGGGCTATTCTTTATTAGCGTGATTTAACAGTATTATTATACTTAAAGATTACATTAATGCCAATTGCTTTAAGTACAGTTGGAAGGTATTGAAAATTAACATGGTAAGGTAGGCTAGGATATTTTTACGCTGAAATTCCTTTACAATTACATTATTATAATACCTATTCTTGGCTTTCTTAAGACAGTTATCTAAAAATGAAATAGGATAACATATTTAGTACCAATATTCATGATATTGCATAACTCGGAATCTAAAAATTCAGGACTGACAACTCTCAATGCTCGAAGAAACATAGCAGAGAAAATAGAGGATTTAATCGAAGGATGATGGTCAGAATAAAAATGCACGTAAGAGTTATTATTAGTAGGCTTACGGTAGACTTCATATTTGAACTGATTAGAGCATCTCCAAATTTTTAGATCAAAAAAGGTAGGCTTCCCTCATTTTCTTTTTCAACTGTAAACTTAATAGATGGGGCTAAATTGTTGAGCCTACCAAGAAATAAGTCCACATCCAAATTATTAGGCCAAAGGCATAAATATCATCTATATACCTGTACCAAACCAGGTTAAAATTAACAATCGTAGGCAAAATTCTACTTTCAAAAATTCCATATATAAATTAGCTAGTACAGGTGAAAGGGGATTTCCCATAGCCAATCCAAACGACATAACATAAAACTTATTTTCAAACTGAAATTTACAATCTTTGACACACAGCTTAATTAACTCAATAAGAGTGTTGTGTTGAACGAAATATTCTAGAATGTGCATTTATTCATTTTAAAAAACAATTTCAATAACAGCTCGGGACTTATAAAATTGACGATATCATGTTAAAATTTCTTTTGCCTCTCATTAACCCTTGTTAAGTATGTGCTAATTGTTTTGTTTTTCCTGTACGTTGTATATATATATGGGCTTCTCGCCTTTTAACTTCATTCCCTGACGAGGTGTAGCTTTGAATACACGAAGGCCTTGGAATCGTTTTTCTTTTTTCCTTGTGGTTTTGCAGCATTCATTCATTTCACGTGTTTTATTGTGAAATTCATCCCATATATATATATATATATATATATATTAGGGTGTTTCATAATTAAAAGTTTGGAACAATTTTAATCCACATGGATCCCCCTTGTTCCATTTGCTGAGGAGACTGATAACCGAAGTATTAATTCAATAGTTTAAAGTTTACGGGTCCCCAGTTTGATGCTCTGGCAGATCATAAACGGAAAAAATTAAACAAAATCTGTCAATGAATTTTTATTCAACAAACGAGTACCATTTCACTACACATTTTCACAAAGATACAAAAACATAACCACTTCTTGCGAATCATTTGTCCATGAAATCCTTCTTGGTTTTTATTCGGGTATTTCGCCCTATGCTGCATCACAGTTTTGAGCAAATACGCTTCTGCTCTTCGTTCTTCGTCAGAGAACAGTTGAACTCTTTGGTGAGCGCGATGGCTCTTTCGGCCCGATCGTTGACGACAGAGATTTTGTTAACAGTTGCCGCTGCTTGCTTGAAGCCCTCTACTTCAGTCCACTCGGCAACTGGCTTTTTCAAGATTCTGTGTCCAAGTCGAATGCATGGAAAAGCCATCGTCTTTCCTGTCACGAACTCCGCCAGGTGTTTCGAGGCAAGATTCCTGACGTTCTTCCCTTGGGGTCGCTTGAGTTCCTTTTTCGATGCGGGCTTACCCAAACTGACGACCATCTGAGCCTTTTCTTCATCTGCCACTCTGCGTCGAAGAACGCCATGGCAATAAGAGTCTCAGAGATGTACCATAGGTGTCGAGACATGGCTTCTTGCGCAGCGTTAACACACGAATATCCCGACATGGCAAGGCTTCCGCGTCACGCAGAAATTCCAGATCAACTGCGGCAGCCTTGCTTGAGGTTGCAGCACGAGTCCAACCTCGGATGTAGACGAGGGACACGAAGAGACCTACGGCTGTCAAGCTTCCAACTCGTGACTCGACATCTTGAACTGCTTCTTCAGTAGAATTACTTTCAAGGATAGATGGCTATCGCCATCCATCGAGCGTGATGGTAAGCGCCACGGGCTCTGAGAGGGAAATCCACCACTTTTGCTTCTCCCAGGAAGATGAGAACCAACTGTAGCAGTTCCTTGTAGTCATCGCGCTGATGCGACGTGCTCACCATCCCTCTCACCAGCAGGACTGACTTCTCCCTCAGTTCCCTCATAGAGTCATTGACTTGAGCAAAATCGTACGGCCGCACGTCCAACCGTCGATGAACTTCCATTGTGCCTGAACCTCTTGAAAACGGGTATATCGGGGCCACTTGAAGGGCCGTATGCACGCTTGAAGACGAGCTGAGGATGACTTCATAGATGTGATGCCGACAGGGGAAGTACATGAGTTCTCTGCCAAGACCTTTCTCAATCAGGACGCAGGCCCCGATATGTCCCGGTGTTCGACGCTGTCGTGTCGAAAGACAGTCCCCGCACGCGCTCTTCCATCCTGTGTTCCTTGACCAAATCCAAGCAAACTCGAGCTATCTTCTCGCCGGTTCCGGACGTCACCTTAGGAATGCCGAGCAACTTCTCCTTGCCGTCGCCAGAGACGAGGACGGCGATCCGGTCAAACCTCTCCTTCCATTGCTCATTGTCAGGTAGAGCTTACCGTCCCAATGCAAGACCAGAGGCTGACCAGGACAAACTTCGTTGGATTGATAACTTTCAGCAGCCACCTTCCTGAGCCCTTGCGTGTGCGGTACATGGTACTGGCAGAAATGGACAGTTCATCCAAGTCAAAACCTAGTGATTTAGCCGCTGCAGCGTACGACATAGCTGAATCGCGGTACGAAATATTCAGCCGATCGTAGGTAGTCGTCACATCCTGTGAGATCAGATTCCTGCGTCGCTGGTATTTCCCTTGGAGGAGGATGGAAAAACTTCCACGGTTGGGTCAACGACATCTGAGTCAGTCTCTGACGAAGTTGAAATCACTAAAGCCCCCGTATCTTCTGCAGCTCCTTGTTCCTTCCTGGCCTTCTCCTGTTGTTCCTTAATCTTGTCCAGCCTCTTCCTTTTCCTAATCTCCTTATAGTGAAGCTTCATGTCAACAGGGCCCATGCTGCAGGAATTTGGATCTTCACGCTGCATGTCGAGAAAGTGGATGTCCTCCTGATTCTTCATCATTTCCTTAGCCTGTGAATGAGCAATGTCCATGATCTCCTTCGCTATTGCCTCCTTGAACATCGCCTCCTTCACTCGGAAGGACTCTGCTTTATGTGACTTGTGCTTCACAAGCCGGTCGTATTCCTTGAGAAGGGATTCCATCTTCCTCAAGGCCGAATCTCGACGCATCATGGGGATTCTCGCTCTCTCCCAAAATATGAGACAGGCATCCAGGCACAGGTTCAGGCATTTAGTACGTCCAAATTTTTGCTCCTTTTGGTGGTAAAAGTACTTTTTGAGTACTTGCAACTGAGTTGGAAGGCCACTTGATGTGATGTTCGCATCCGTCTGGCCAATAAGAAACACTTCTGTTTTCGCTCTGGTAGACACCTGGAAAAGAAAACAAACTAAATAATTCCACAGAAATAATTTCACATCGTAATTAATTTCATTAATTAAATAAAGAAAAGCAGTAACTGGGACTCGAACCAGTGTCATAGCCGTTTGGCGGCATCGCTCAAGTCGGACACAGCACGCTATCCACTACACCATCTAGGGAGTGGATAGCGTGCTGTGTACGCCGACTTGAGCGATGCCGCCAAACGGCTATGACACTGGTTCGAGTCCCAGTTACTGCTTTTCTTTATTTATAAAACTGATACGTGTACACTACGTTCTCTTTGACAATTCATTAATTAAATAAATTTCAATACCGCAGTAAAATTACATTAATTAGTATCATAAATAATTACCAGCTTAGTTGTCCAATATGCAACAGACTAATTAATTTCATGTAATATTAATAATAAATATCACTACCACAGTAAAATGACAGAAATTAAATAATAATAAATTTCAATACCACAGTAAAATGAGATAATTAGTAGCATATATAATTACCTCCATAGTTGTCCAATAGGCTATACAACACGAACCGCTCAAGTGACGAAGAAAACCGTCTTCACTGCAGGCAGGCGAGAAATGAACTGACAAAAAGTCGTCAAAGTTGGGGACCTCTAAATGCAGCGCGATCTGGTTCAAACTTGCAAACGTGTTTTCTTGTTCTTTAGAATACGGAGAAACGTGTGGATTAAAACTCCAAGCTATTTTTATTTTACCCTATAGGTATGAAACACCCTAATATATATATATATTAGGGTGTCTCTTATTGGGTAGTCAAAAATTGAAATGTTGAATTATTTTATCTGCGCCCCCTAAAATAGTTCCATTTAGCATAAAAACTAAAACTTGAAAGTTTGACACAAATTGGCTCATATTTAGGGGTCGCCCCGCTAATAAAAATGGTGACCATGGCATAATAGCTCCTGACATATGATTATGCTCATTATACACATAATTCCTTCCTTCTTTTTTTAGTTTGATTCGTTTTTATAAGTATAGGCCTTTATTTATTGATCCTTTTCTAACCTATCCTTGATGTTGTTATAATCCATCCTTTGGTCCTCAATCCTTCTTTATCCCAATCCTTTTTCTCCTATCCAAAATCCTTCCTGGCTCTTTTTTTATATACAATCAGCAATGAAGCATTGCTACAAAAAAAAACCATTAGTTTATTATATAGAGATAAATTCAAAATGCCAGTGCTATTTACATACTTTAATTACTTTAATTAGCATTATTTCCTTATACAACATTTATTTAATATACAATGATTATACAATATGGTGTATTTTAAGGTGCGACCTCATTGATGGTTATTTTTTGAGAAGAACAGTTTTTGATGGAACTGGGTGACTCTGGCGGTGTTTTGCAACAATTTGGAGCAGGAACTGGAGCTGCTCTTCCCCCACTGTCAATTTCTTATTCAGCTCTTGAACTAAAGCTACTGCACGTTCTGCCCGGTCATTTACAACAGATAGAGCTGCAACAATAGCTCTGGCCCTTAAATATTCACAGTTGGATGTCCAAGTGCTGGGTGCCTTGTTCAGAAATCCTTCTGGCAAATTCAGCTTAGTAAAGAATTCTCTAGTATTTCTTGTAACAAGTTGGTGTAGTCCTTCACCAGAGCAGAAGGTCGATTCAGGAATCCGAGGACGCTTGGGTGGTCTATCAGTGGACTCATCTTCTAATGCCTTTACCATGCGTTTCTTTACATCTGTAGTAATTGCTCATCAAAGAAAGCAAGACCAACTGCTTCTTCAGACAGGTACCATAAGTGGTTAGAGAGCTTTTTTTTAGTTGCATCAGAAATCTTTTTGTTAGGATAATTAATCAATGACCTCATAAGGAGCCAGTCATTAAATGGGGTTTCAATAGGGAGTGAGGATGTTGTCCAAGCCTTCATATAGATGAGAACAGAAAAAAGGGAAAGATCTCGAATTCCTCGTTCTTCAGTCTTAGTCATCTTGAACTGGTTTCGAAAAAGCCACATCTTGATAGAATAGAGCGCTTTGGACATCCAGCGAGCTCGATGCATGGCACCTGGTACACGAAACTTGATGCCTTTATTGGGGACACCTCCAAGAAAGATGATGGACAGATCCAAAAGTTCTTGATAGTCATCCCGTAGCATAGGTGCCTGGGATCTAGCAAACTGAATTAGTTCAGTTTTAGACTGGATAATTGCTTCTTTAGTAATCGTGTCTGTCTCACCTGTTTGGAACTGGCTTTGATCAACAGAAGTCCAATTGTCACGAAAACGCTTAAAGATCAATATCTCTGGACCAGTTGATGTAGATCCCAATGTTGCTTCAAATGCAGCTCCCAACAATAAATCTAAAACATGGTGTCTACAAGGCAAGTACAAAACATCATGTCCCAATTTTGCTTCGATGAGAGCACAGGCTCCACTATATTGACCCGTGTTTGAAGCTGTTGTATCGAAACAAATATTCATTTAATTGAATTCATCATAAATATGATGATTAATTAATTAAAAACATATGTTTAGTATACTTGACAACTGCTAATAATTTCAAATATTAATTGCATAAATAATAGCTATATTTTATGAATTTAATAAGCGGGGGCGACCTCTAAAATTGTTCAATCCAAAAAATTTTATATGTGATGTTTTTTCAAAATGGAACTGGTTGAAGGGGCGCAACCTAAAAAATCAACACTTCGAAAATAAGAGACACCCTAAATTATATATATATATATATATATATATATATATATATGGATGGGCTACGTAGTGGCCGATGTCGTAACACCGCTTCTCGGAGATCAGTGAAGTTAAGCGACATTGGGTCTGGGTAGTAGTTGGATGGGAGACTGTCCTCTGCGTCCAGATTATGTAGCGACCTGTGGTTCGGATCCCACGTAAAGCTGTAGGTCCCCTCCGTCATATGACCTCAGATGTTGCGAAGGAGGTTAAACAACCCCAATTAAAAAAGATATATATATATGAAAATTATTTCACGAAAGTAACACGTGAACCATTCTGAGTTCATTCCCATCATGAAACGGACATGTTATGTGCCTTGAAAAGTGGATGCTCAATTCTGCCAGTTGAGTTTTAAGTTTTGGTTTTGGCTAAAAATATAATAGTTACCCCTTTTTCTTTGATTTATTCAATCTGACGTGAATGCAATGAGTCTTTTACTTATATTGAGGTTCTAAATGTAGTGGGGCTAGGCTGCTTTAAACCCTAGATCCATGTCCCAAAGCTGGATCCTGTCTGCTTTGCAGATAGCTGGTGATGGAAGCTATATTTATGGGACCTCTTTGCGAGAGACCCATTGCCCACATCAGGCTTGCATCATGAAAAAGAAAAACTAAGGTATTTGTCATTTACCATTACTTATTCGGACTATAGTGGATTTAATTATCCCAGAAGAGTTCCTTGTTCCATGCACAGTCTGTGTGTATCATATATATATATATATATGAAAATTATTTCACGAAAGTAACACGTGAAAAATATTTATGATGACTAAAACAACGAAGGAAAGGAAACACAAAATGGTGCTCAAGTGCTTTTGTCTAATGACATCCTCAGGAACACTGAAATACATAAAAGGGTTACAGCCTATATATAGGTTACAGAAAGAAAAAAAAAGAAAAATAAATATATAATATATATATATATATACACACACACACATGCATATAATATATATATATATATATACAACACACACACACATGCATATATATATATAATTTTTTTTTTTTTTTTTTTTAAGTTCGGGAAGAACCGATTCACCTCTATTTAAAAGGGCATATCTCAGCGGAAAAACAAAGAAAAAGTGAGAGGAAAGACAGAGGAAAAAGAAAGGGTGGAGGGGACAGTCGAAGTGGAAAAAGACCAATGATGACAAGGACTGCAGGGTCGAGCCCCATCATCCTTGGGTGCTAGGGCCGGGAGGGTGCACGTGAAACCTCCAGGAACAAGCATGTACAAACGAGCACTCAAGAGCACGAGCTTAGAACCCCCTTGCGGGGATATATATATATATATATATATATATATATATATATGCAATAAATGGAGAAGTAAAAATAAAAATTAAAAATTAAAGGATTATCAGAGAGGCATACAGATTTGTAAGGAGAAAATATCGATTTTTAGCACAAGGTCAAATGAATTATAAAAATACAAATTTATACTGGAAATCTGCCCGGGTTTTAACACACTGCCTTTTTTGGTTAAGTTTTGATGTATATAAAAATAAAATGAAAATTAAAAGTTAATAAAGTAGCATACAAGTTTACCAAAGATTTAGTGTTCTACCCTTCTTATCTAAATCTATTTTGAAGGAATTCAAAACAACAGGATCGAGTTGAAAAAGACCTTTGCTTATGTTGAAGTTATTTGAAAGTTGGATAATGGCAGACTCAAGAATATTTCTACTAACAATGTTGCCAGAGTGGAATAAAACTGAAGCATTATTCCAATCAATACAGTGGGATAACTCTGACAAATGGACAAAAAGGGCACTGGACAACTGTCCTGTTCTAACGGAATATTGATGCTGTTTTATACGTGTGTGCAAATCCTTTCCGTCTGATCTATGCAAAAGGAATCACATTGTTTACACCCAATTTTATAGATAATGCCTGAATTATTGGTAGGGCTATTTTTTACTATGATATTTTTCACAATATTGTTATATGAAAATACTACATTAATATCCAAAAGTTTAAGTACATTAGCAATGCCTAAAAAGCCCGGGAAAAATGGAAGTACTAAAATATTTTTTGACAAAGTACGAGTGTTATTATTGACACGATAGAAAGTTCGTTTTGCCTTGTTGAGACAAGATTCCACAAACGCAGATCACTTCCAATACCGTTGATTTTTTCCAATTCAGCATTGATGTATTCCAGACTGGCGATCCTAAGGGCGCGGAGAAACATTGATGAAAAAATGGCCTTCTTAGTGGGGGTGTCATGTCCCGAGTAAAAGTGTACGTAGGACAAATTGTTTGTTGTTTTCCGATAGATACTAAACTTAAAACCTGGGCTTTCCCTATGTACACGCACATCCAAAAATGGGATTGAATTGTCTTGTTCCACTTCTAAAGTAAACTTAATGGAGGGGACTTGATCATTTAACTGAAGGAGGAAGTTATCCAGGTCATGATTCATTCATTCATTAAAACCCACAAACCTGGCAACCCTATGCACCCTATTATTAGCTCGGTGGGCTCTATTACTTATAAACTCTCCAAATGGCTTGTCAAAGTCTTGTCCCCCATTCTCGGAACTATCTCTGATTCACATGTAAAAAATTCCATGGATCTTGCTGAAAAATTGAATAATGCACATACTGAAACTAACGATAGATCGATCAGTTTTGACGTTTGTTCATTGTTTACAAAAGTGCCGATTGACGATATGCTTGACTTTCTCTCCCAAGAATTACATAAGTATGACCTGCCACTACCTTCACACATTGTTTTGGATCTTATTAAGCTTTGCATCAAAGACTGTAAATTCACTTTCAATAACGAGTATTATCAACAAGTTTTTGGGATGGCCATGGGCAACCCCTTATCGCCCCTCATCTCCAATATTTATATGGAGTTTTTCGAAATTACTTACATTCCGAGAATCCTGGGGTTGGCATCCCTTGGTTGCGGTATGTCGACGATATTTTGTGTATCTGGCCCATGAATCGTGACCTGGATAACTTCCTCCTTCAGTTAAATGATCAAGTCCCCTCCATTAAGTTTACTTTAGAAGTGGAACAAGATCTGGCCCATGAATCATGACCTGGATAACTTCCTCCTTCAGTTAAATGATCAAGTCCCCTCCATTAAGTTTACTTTAGAAGTGGAACAAGACAATTCAATCCCATTTTTGGATGTGCGTGTACATAGGGAAAGCCCAGGTTTTAAGTTTAGTATCTCTCGGAAAACAACAAACAATTTGTCCTACGTACACTTTTACTCGGGACATGACACCCCCACTAAGAAGGCCATTTTTTCATCAATGTTTCTCTGCGCCCTTAGGATTGCCAGTCCGGAATACATCGATGCCGAATTGGAAAAAATCAACGATATTGGAAGTGATCTGTGTTATCCATCTGCGTTTATAGAATCTTGTCTCAACAAGGCAAAACGAACTTTCTATCGTGTCAATAATAACACTCGTACTTTGTCAAAAAATATTTTGGTACTTCCATTTTTCCCAGGCTTTTTAGGCATTGCTAATGTACTTAAACTTTTGGATATTAATGTAGTATTTTCATATAACAACATTGTGAAAAATATCATAGTAAAAAATAGCCCTACCAATAATTCAGGCATTATCTATAAAATTGGGTGTAAACAATGTGATTCCTTTTACATAGGTCAGACGGGAGGGGATTTGTGCACACGTTTAAAACAGCATCAATATTCCGTTAGAACAGGACAGTTGTCCAGTGCCCTTTTTGTCCATTTGTCAGAGTTATCCCACTGTATTGATTGGAATAATGCTTCAGTTTTATTCCACTCTAGCAACATTGTTAATAGAAATATTCTTGAGTCTGCCATTATCCAACTTTCAAATAACTTCAACATAAGCAAAGGTCTTTTTCAACTCGATCCTGTTGTTTTGAATTCTTTCAAAACAGATTTAGATAAGAAGGGTAGAACACTAAATCTTTGGTAAACTTGTATGCTACTTTATTAACTTTTAATTTTAATTTTATTTTTATATACATTGAAACTTAACCAAAAAAGGCAGTGTGTTAAAACCCGGGCAGATTTCCAGTATAAATTTGTATTTTTATAATTCATTTGATCTTGTGTAAAAATCGATATTTCTCCTTACAAATCTGTATGCCTCTGATAATCTTTTAATTTTTATTTTTACTTCTCCGTTTATTGCATATATATATATATATATATATATATATATATATATATATATATATATATATATATATATATATATGCATGTGTGTGTGTATATATATATATATATATATATTTATTATTTTTCTTTTTTTTTTCTTTCTGTAACCTATATATAGGCTGTAACCCTTTTATGTATTTCAGTGTTCCTGAGGATGTCATTAGATGAAAGCGCTTGAGCACCATTTTGTGTTTCCTTTCCTTCGTGGTTTTATTCATCATATATACAGCGTGTCCCAAAGAAATGTATACCCACTTTGTTCGATAATACCAGCTATGAGGATAATAAATATATTACTTTTATATGTTTTTTAATAAAGAATTTTCTCCTGAATCTAAATATGTAATTATTTTTATTAAAAATTGAAGAACAAAAACGTTACAGATGTTTAAATTATTATAATTATTTTCGAGACTTCATGTGCGATATTTTCTAATATTTTAACCGACTGTTTTGAGATACTTATGTTTAGTGTTGATATTGAAGCATAAATGTTGTAATTATTAGTTAATTCAAAAAATTTACAAATTTCATGGTTAAATGACACTTTATCTAAGATGTTCGACGTCTTCCAGAACGTTGTTTATCTCGTATACGTATACTTACCTCGTATACGTGCAAAAATATTAGAAATATCGCACATGAAGTCTCGAAAATAATAATTATAATTTAAACATCTGTAACATTTTCGTTTTTCAATTTTTAATAAAAATAATTACATATTTAGATTCAGGAGAAAAGTCTTTATTAAAAAACATATAAAAAGTAATATATTTATTATCCTCATAGCTGGTATTATCAAACAAATTGGGTATACATTTCTTTGGGACACGCTGTATTTATGATGAATAAAACCACGAAGGAAAGGAAACACAAAATGGTGCTCAAGCGCTTTCATCTAATGACATCCTCAGGAACACTGAAATACATAAAAGGGTTACAGACTTAGTTTTGGGCCATTTTGGGTGATTTTGGTTATTTTAGGGGTTATGAACCACTTTGGCTGAACTTAAATGGATCCAAGCCTGCCCTCTAAAAATGTTTAAGGGTATATGTGAACAATATGGAACATATGGAGGTCATTTGAGGCTACCAAGTCTTTGAAATTGGCCAAAAATCCCTTTTTTCAACCAAAAAGTGTGATTTTTCACAAAAGTTGCAGAAGATGAACCCCTCTTAAAATTCAATTTTACATAGGAATACATACTGCCAATCTTCAAATTCCAAGTTTTTCAATATTCAACCTGAGCATGATACACCCTGCTATGCATGTCCAAATACTTTTGGTAATATAGTGTATATAAGGTCTTTGATATATTTAAGGGTAATTTATTTGCATTCAGCCAATTATAAATATGGCTGAGCTCCATGTTTGTTCTTTTTTGTAAAGTACCCAAGTCATTATCAGATATGAGGAGTGCTATGTCATATGCGTACTGAACACTGGATGCATTGTGCAGGGCTGTGGAGTCGGAAGCAATTTTGGTGGTGCTGGAGTCGGAGTCGGTAAAAATGTACCAACTCCGACTCCGACCTCAATATAAATTTTAATAAAATATGTTTTTGTGTGTGATATCACTGGCAGCTATGGTGGTTAAACCACTTAAATAATAAACACAATGTTTTCCATTTCAGACACTAATGCCATTAATTCATTTTTTCTTTTCAGATAATATATTTTATTTTTAATGCTTATTTAATTTCGAGTTCTTTCTAAATTTCATAAGTTTTTAACTTTCAAGTCTAAAACCCCTTTCATAATGGCAAAGACACTTCCAACAAAGTCTGCAGTTTTTTAATATTTTACAATAACCACAGATGGGAAACATTTCGTGTGTCAGTGTATGATAGAAGATGATGATGATGAAAAATTATGTGAAGCAAAAATCAGTGGTTTTACTGGCTCTGATAAAAATGCACCAACCAGAGCATCAAATTTGAAAAGACATTTGCAGCGTTTCCATCCCAAAATTTTAGAAGTTGTCATTGAGAAAGATATTAATAAAAACCTTCCAACTACTTCAAAGTTAACAAAAGATCAGAAATCTACTGAACGACAAGCACCACTTACAAGATTCTTTACTACAGACAAAGTTACCGTAACAATGACCACAGATGATGATGCTTCACGTGGTGGTGATGAAATGCCTCTTGTGTAATTATCATCATAGCAGATTTAGAATTAATATACCTTCGGAGTCGGAGTCAGATAGACAAAAAATTGAGGAGTCGGAGTCGGTTTTTTATGTGCCGACTCCACAGCCCTGGCATTGTGGCAATTGTGAAAGTTGGTGACATATTACAGAAATAGGAGGACCCCAGTATCAAACTCTGTGGCAATTCATGTATGATTGATTAGAAGTCTGATTCAAGTTTATCTAGCCAGACATATTGCTGTCTGTTATTTGAATAAGATTTTAACCAGTCTAATGACACCTCTTGCTCCATAATGAGCCAATTTGATGTGAGAATTGAGTGTTCCATTGAGTCAAAGTTTTTGGATAGGTCCTGAAAGATTGCAACTGAAGTTTTTATTGTTTAAATTTTTATAGAATTCCTTGGTTGATGCAATAACAGCAGCTTCCATAGACATTTTTGTCTTAAAGCTAGCAGATAGGGTGACAAAATATTTTCCTCTGAAGAAATATAATGATGGGATTGTTTAATATCTTTCCCAACATGTAAGGTCATATGATCTACAGAAGCTAAGGCTAACAAAGCCCCTAAGATCCACTCTAAGGTTAGCCTGAGAGAAAGGAAAGAGTAGGGGGTTAAAAGAGGAGAATAAGGGGTTAAGTAAGTAGCAAAACCTATCATTCGTGGGTTAACATTCATTCAGGAAAAGAGAAAGAAAGACTCCATCATCATCCGCCAGCCACTGCTGACAAGTCAGAAAAATAGTCGAAGAGAATAGGAAAGGGGTGAAAGATGAAAAAAAGTAAAATAAGAATGCTTACAAACCATGCAGCTTTATGTGGGATCCAAACTACATGTTGCTACATAATCTTGGGGCCAAAAGATGGTCTCCCATCCAACTACAGGCAACCCCCACAATTATGACTTAATTGGTTCCTGGAGAGCTGTCTTAAGTTGAACCCTTATTTCCCATAGGCGCAGTGTTATAAATGGGTGTTCCATTCCTGGGAATTTCATACCCTAAAAATACCAAAATTGACTATGTAAATGGAGGAAAACTAAATAAAATACTAATATATGCCTTTACAAACATTTATTAACTGAAAACAAACATTCAATGTGAAAATAATGGTGACTTTTCTTCCTTCGTCATGTAAGTCCTCAATGGCATTTTCTTCCAGTAAAGTCCTGTTTCGTTGATGTTGAACACCTGCCTTGAAAAATAGCCGCCGCCTCCAATAATTTTGGCTAACTTCTGTGGAAAATCCTTTGCTGCATTCTTGTTGCCACTAGCTGCTTCTCCTGAACTTGAATGTTATGCCAACCAGCTCTCTTCCTAAAGCAGTCAAACCAACCCTTGCTAGTGTTGAAAAAATCATCCTTGGATGTTTCACCATGTTTCTTCTTAAGCATCTCAAAGAGACTTAGCCTTAGCCAAAATCGTTGCTTGATTGAGAGGCATATGGATGTGCTGTGTCTGATAATTTATCCATAAAATTAAATGTTTTTCCATTTTGGGAATGAGCCCTTCATGTTTTCCAATCTATTGTTTGTATTGGCCTTGCACTCTTCACTTCATTTAAATATTTAATCTTGTCCTTCAAAATTGTACTCACAGTTGAATGAGACAATTCAAGTGAGACAATTCAAATTTATTAGCCAGTTCATACACTTTCATGCCTGAATCGTGAAGCTTTAAGATTTCATGTTTAATTTCCAAAGTTAGGGCTTTGCTGGGCTTCTTGGTTGATTTTCCACTCTGTGTATCACTTTTCCTTTTGTCAGACATGGTGAACAGCAAAAATAGTTCAGATAATGCACAAAAATAACAATAAAGTGAAGAGCAATGTGGAGGAGATGTGCGCACTTCAAGTAGCAGCTGCAGACTGGCGAGTCTGACCAGTGTGACCATATCCTGATGATAGAAATTACCAGGAGAGTTGCCAAGTATCACTAGAATTTACTAGGTGATTTTGTGAAAATACTATAAATTACCAAGTTAGGCCTATATATTTATTTTAGGGGTAAGAAGAAAAATATATTTTTAAATGAAAAAAATTATATAAAGGAATTTAGGCCATAAGCCAAAAATGGGAATAAAAATTATTATTAGAACCATAATATGAATGTCTCAATGCGGATGTTGAGTCTGTGTCATGCGCCGTCATAAATGTGAGCTGTGGATGTAAATTGGGGTGTTTTAGAGGCTATCTCACCATGAAAAAAAGTGGTTGTAAATGCAGGGGTTGCAAGTTCGGGGTTGCCTGTACTCTCAAGACCCAGTGTCACTTAACTTCAGTGATCAATGAGAAGTGGTGTTATGACACTGGCCATGATGTAGTCCTCTCTGAAGAACATTATTGATTGATGATATATGATTTTCTCAAATTTTTGCATGGTGGAAAAAATAGATATTGGATAGTAGTTTATACTTTACTTTTTAGCAACTTTCAGATCATCAGTTTTTAATATTGGCCACAGCCTACAGTTTATGCCCCAACCAAATAAATTTAGAGGGGCCATACTGGATTGCACTTATCCATTTGTCACACTTAAGTGTCTGCACTATAACTCTTGAACTGTTCAACAAAAATTGATTGAACTTCTTACACATATGTGTCATCACAAGATGTGTGCTAAGGTCGCAAATAAAGGTCAAAGGTCAAATGGAGTTTTTTCATGTCCACATCATAACTTTTGAACTGAACTTCCGTAATAGGAAAAACATTTGAAACAGTAGTCAATAACTACATCACAAAACCTTGAAAATAATAAACTGATCTCAGATCGGCAGTATGGCTTCCATCATAGTCATTCTACTGCTGATCTGCTTTCCTTCCTTACTCATAATATTTATCAGGCAATAGACAAATATGGTGAATCTCTCTCAATAGCACTAGACATATCAAAAACTTTCAATAGTCTGGCATCAAGCACTTTTTTCAAAACTACTGTGTATTGGGGCATACAAATCGGTATTTTAAGTTTAAAATTATGCCCCTGAAGTAGAGTTGACTTATAGGCCCAGTCTAAAAAATTAACCTTCCACTTTCCATTTTAGCTTGTATTTAAAGATGGGTCTACCTGTCATAGGTCCTCAGTCCTGCATTAGCCTGCTTTTGGTCAACATCTGAATTAGATCCATATGATGAAGCACTTGCAAATGTATCTCAGAATGTATATAATTAACTTATGATGTCAGATGATGATTATGAAGGATTTGATAACTAATTTTTATAAGGTTTTCACAAAGTTTTACTTTTTTATGTTGGCAAGTTGATGATCGATTTAAACACCCAGAATAGGCTAAAATCTAAATCTAAATGCAGTATTGCCATCCTTAATGAAAAGGATTATTGTTTTGTTGCCAAATTTTCAACACAGAAAATAAATTAGGAATGTTACAAAAATATGAGAAACTAATAAACCACAGCTGGATATCGGTATTGGTTATCAGCTGATACTATTTTTAATTATTGGTATCAGTTATTGCCTAAAAAACGATATTGGTACATCCCTAATCTTTACCAAAAGGGAGCTTTCCATTGGAGAATGAGTCTGTGCTTGAAAATCTGTGACCATCATCAAGAATTTTAACTGTCAATGGGTTTTAACCAGTGCTGGGCAGTGCAAACGAAAACTCACTCGCGCAAGCGCAAATGCGCAAATCCAAACCCATACCTTGTGCAAGCGCAAATGCGCAAACTTCTCAAAACTTGTGCTTATGCAAACTATTTATATATACAGGGTTTTCCAAAAAAATAGGTGCGTTTTTTTTTGGGACACCCTGTATAAAATTAAATTTGTAGTAAATCAAATCAAATCACTTTATTAACAGACACACGATCCATAGATATATCAATAAAGAATAGATACAAAATTACAATGTTAAATAAATAATAATAATAAAAAAAAATTACAATATTACAAAAAAAAAACACTTCAAAGCTCCTCAGAGTCCTCCTCCAACTCCATCGTGAGCAGGTCCATGTTGCCCTTCAGGAACACAAACCTCTCAAAGTTCTCAGAGGTCAGGCTGGACCTCTTGGGCTTCATGATGTCAGACCCCTGGGAGAACACCCTCTCCACAGCTGCAGATGGCCGTGTTGTACTTCAGAAAGACCTCAAACCAGGTGGCGCGGTACAGGGTGGGGACCACCCTGCCCCTCTCAACCACCCTCTTCTTGCTGGTCAAAGGCAGGGATGGGGAGTCGGCCAAAAACAACCGACTCCCGACTCCTGAGTTGGTATTTTTAAAAACTGACTCCGACTCCCGACTCTCTCCTTATCATGCTGATCTACAACCTTATAAATATTGGGATGTTTGTTTCGTAGATGGCATTTCAAGTTTGAGGCTCTAGTTGGAGCATTAGCATGTTTCCCAGTGTAAGTACTAATTTTTGCATTACACTCTTTACCATCCTTTTCTACTTGACAAATAAAAATACTTTCACCCTCATTTAGCTTAAAATATTGAAAGACTGCTGATTTTCTACTAGGCCCACGACTCATTACTAATAGGGGCTAATTAAATTAATAATTAATATATTGCTAATTTTTATATGGTACCTAGTATCCTAAAATAGAAATATGAAATTCATTTGCTAAGATTTACCAGAACAATAAATCAAATGTTGAAATGTGAATCTAGAATTAGTTCAGAAAGATATTTATTTAGGGCAGAGTAGTATTCTGGTAAATTGTTGGCATATAGAAATTGAATCAGAGTCGGGAGTCGGTCATTTTTACTGACTCCCGACTCCGACTCCCCACCTCTGGTCAAAGGTCCAAAGAAGGTGTCTAGGTGGGGCCAGGGGTTGTTGAGGTCCTCTTCCTCCTGGTGAGGCTCTGAGCCATGGCTGGTCACGCTGCCGGCCAGGCTGGGGGCAGAGGTGGGGCTGGACAGAGACTGGTGTCTGAGGCTGTCCATGGTTCACTAGTTATAGACAGTAGTTTTGACTTATGAAGTTTCTAGAAGTTATAGAGTAGTTAGTAGTTTGAACTCTGAAATAAAATTAAATCAACTAATCAAACAAACGTGTTTCACTAGCATTGTTGGTATACTGAGTGCTCACTGCTGTCTGGCAGTCACATGTTTATGAGCTAAATCCACTATTTTTAATATTTGTTTTTTTTTTCACGTTTGTGCACAAGTTTGCATTTGCGCAAGTACTTACGCAAATGCGCAAGTTTGTGCAAGAATTGGCACAAACGCAAATGCCCAGTGCAAGTTTGTGCAAGAATTGGCACAAACGCAAATGCGCAACTGAAATCACACTTGTGCAATTTGCGTTTTGCGCAAGTGCCCAGCACTGGTTTTAACATCCTACTATGTAGTGTTTTTCGGCAATAAGGTTATCAAAATACAGGAATACCTCGGATAAGACGGTTAATTCGTTCCGCTGACATGCCGCACTGTTTGAAACTGCCCTGTTCGAGGCATGTTTTAATGGGAAATACTGTAGGTCGTTCCAAGACATTTTAAATTACGTTTTTGGATGATTAATTATTTTCGATAATTATAATTTAACATGTTTAAATGTGAAATAAAACAATAAGAATGCAAGATCACCAGTTGAAAATTCTTTTGTAGGAACGTCTTCTGCTTCTGCATCTTCCTCTTTCGCTTCTTCTTCATAAACTCGTTGTTGTTCTAGATTGATTAGAGTTTCATTGTCTACAGTGCCCGCGAAAAGTATCCGATCACTCAAGAAAATACAATATTTTCCCTTGATATTCAGAGACACGTAATTCACTTTCTATTTGTTCTAGCGACATCTGGTAACTTTGAGGTTGCTCGCTGATATGAGAGCTATCCAACGCATTCTCAAATTAGTGTTCTGGTAGCCTTCGTTGTGGGTGGCTGTGTCTCAAATTTGTCAGATTTCACTGTTTGTGTAAATTTCTTGATATTTTTTTTTTTTTTACAGAAAGTGGTGTAAATAAAATTTATATATAATGTGTGCTAAAAAACAACTTAAGAGTGATTGTCGAGGTGCTATTGTTGCTTTGCATGCATGTGGGAAATCACAGAGACAGATAGCTAAGGAATTAAACATATCCCAAAGTACCGTTAATTTATGGGTTTCACGGGCTAAGAACAATGGTGGCCTAACCACGCCAGTCCCTAAAAAACGATCTGGCAGACCGAGAAAAACAAATTCGCGAACAGACAAACTTATGAAACGTTTAGTATTGAAAAACCCAACAATAACTGCGAAAGAAATAAAATTTAATATGAATAATTTGTTATCTGGTGTTTCTGAACGAACTATCCAGGAGCGGCTCCAAAAAGAACTCGGATTACCATCTCGCCATGCTGCTAAGAAACCGTTCATTAATGAAAAAATGCGTAAAAAACGTGTCGCATTTTGTAAAAAATACATTCATTGGACTGTTGATGACTGGAAGAAGGTTTTATTTAGCGATGAGTCGACATTTTTGACATTCAGAAGTTGTCCAAAAAAGGTTCGCCGGCCTATTGGCTCAAATAGGATGGACCCTAAATACACCCTAAAGACAATGAAACACCCTCCAAGTGTGATGGTTTGGGGTTGTTTCGGTTACTATGGGCGTGGAAACTTATATTTTCTTCCGAAGAACACAACTATGAATGGTGCACGGTATTTAGCAATGCTACAGGATAAACTTCCAATGGCAATGGCAATCCAAAGGACAAAAACATACATGCATGATGGTGCACCATGTCACAGGGCCAAAATAGTGACAAAATGGATTACTGACAATAAATTTGATATTTTGGATTGGCCTGGTAATAGTCCAGATCTCAATCCGATAGGAAATCTGTGGCTAATAATAAAAAATAAGGTTGAATGCCACGACACTGGCTCAGTCAAAAAATTACAAGAGGCCATCAAAAAGGTATGGTGCAAGGAAATATCAGTGGAAGTTTGTCAAAACTTGATTAAATCCATGCCAAAACGTCTAGAACAAGTCATCCAAACCAAAGGACAGATGACAAAATACTAATATAAGGTTAGTATACATTTAAACATTGTTTTTTATGTAAAAAATACAAATTTCAAGGGTGATCGGATACTTTTCGCGGGCACTGTAGATCTTTCGAATGCGATTCAATGCACTCGATAACATTTGGTGCATCAACATTTTCGAATCCAAGATCCTTCTCAATGCTAACAATGTCGGTTGCAACTCCTGCAATGTGATTTTCGAAACCACGAAAATCAGTTGCACAATGTGGTAGAATATTTTTCCACACTGCTCGCATATTACTCGCAGTGACTTCAAGCCACGCTTGATTGATGTTTTCTATAACATTTCTGATGTTATAATTTTTCCAAAACTTGTAGTATAGACCGCGCGCGGGTTGTTTGAAACTTAATATATCGTCGCACTGACATTCCTTTTATAAATATCTTAAATATTACATTAAATAATTAATTTTATATTATAATATTCAATCCGTCCTATTGTGAAATCCATCCTGTTTGAAACCGTCTTATCCGAGGTATTCCTGTACATCTATTTATCAATTCTATAAATTCACCCTGAAAAGATAAATATAATTTCAAATAAAAAACAAAATATTTGGAGAAAATGGGCTAAAAAATTGCATTTTTTTTTAACAAAAATGACGAAATATGGATTTTTTTTTTAATGGATTATTGAACCTGCAACCCTCTCCAAATGTTTTAAGCTGCTTCAGAGGTAAAAAATACATCATAAACAGTTTTTAAAATTCTTTCTATCATGTCCAGAACCTGAGATAGGTCACTGGGTTCAATTTTTGGTCACACGCACATACGATTTGTATAAATTGGCTGGTAGCAGTCACTTTGTATGCAACCACCCAAAATCAGTTTTAAAGTTTAATCCTGAACAAAAGACAACTATCTAGACCCCCTCAATTTTGATCCTGGCACTTTTGATTTTTTCACTCCACCCTAAATTGTACAATGTAGGTGTATTCCTTTCAGAACTGTTAGGAATATTAGGATTAGGAAACCTTTGTGGTGGAATAGGGAAATAGCTAAATTGATTAAAAATTAAAAAAAGGGCATTTAGGGAATTTAAAGGCAATGATAGTATTTTTGACTTGGATAATCATAGGCAGTTAAGAAATAAGCTAAGTAGTTTGATTAGGAAGAGCAAAAGGCATAGTGTAATAAATCTAGCTAGACATAGCAATAAAGATCCAACGAAATTCTTTAGTTTTGTAGTGACCAACAGAAGATGCAGAGATGTTTGCAAACACCTTGGCAATATACCATCAACACAATTAGTGATATAACTCAAACACGAGACAGAAAGAATAAAGCCAAATTTAGTCAAGAATTCATTCTCTCTATTCTTGATTGAAAGAAAATCCTAAAAGAACTTTTTATCAAAACATTTGAAGGACAGGACTGGAAATAATTTCATTATATACTTCCAATCCCAAATTGTTCGTTCGACAAATAAAGAAAATAAGATGCAAAAAGAAATGAGAGTATTAAACAGCACATTTTGACCAAAGATAATAAGAAACTGATAGGAAGGAGCCCGAACATGCCAACCTCAAATCATCATTCCATTACAGAGGTAAGAAACTGGGTAAAAGACTCTCCAACCCCAAATATATTTCTCTGTGGTAATTTTAATTTCCCATTCCTGAAATATAATTTTATATTTCAGGAATGGGAAATAGGATAGGAAAAAATATATGTATACACCAGGACAAGGGGGTCACACAGGAAGACCAGGAGCAGGTAAAAATGCTATTAGCTCTAGCTGATGAATTTATGTTAATGCAAGAAAAAAGCATACAGAAAAAGAAGATAATGACGTTATAGAAGTGATAAAGGCTAACTCAAAGTACTTCTATAATTTCACAAAAAGAGAGTAAAAAAACCATGCGACTATCGGACCTTTAAAAAATGAGAACAGTGCTTTATCTGATGATCTAACATAAGTATCTGAAATATTAAGAGCTCAGTATGAATCATCTTTCAGTATCCCAAAAACTGACAAATTGATGTGTGATAGAAACATTCTTTGAAGAACTACAAAGGGAAAGTATAACAGACTTTGACTTTATGACGGATGATATTAAATAAACCATAGGGAAACTAAAAACACACTCGGTGGTGGGACTGGATATATGGAATGCCACACTGATCAAAAACTGCAAGAATGCAATCGCTGAGCCCCTATATTGGATATGGAGATGATCACTAGACATGGGAGAAATACTGGGGGCATCCTGAAGAGCTTGAACATAGTCCCAATATATAAAGGAGGCGATCGATCCGAGGCCAAAAACTATAGGCCAGTGTTGCTTACATCTCCTCACTAAAATATTTGAAAGAATAGTCAGACAGAAAATCTGACTTTTTTGGAAACTCAGAAAAAATTAAATGATAATCAACATGGATTTTGGTCAGGCAGATCATGCCAATCACAACTAATGGAACACTACAATAACATTATTGATGCACTGTACAGTAATGAAAACTATGATGTAATATGCACAGACTTTGAAACCCAGGAAATATAGGATCTTTGCAAACTGACATGAACAGAATCTACAAGTGGTCAGAAGACAACAATACGAAGTTTAACTGAGAAATTTCAGCTGTTACAGTATGGAAAAAGAGACCTAAAATCCATAGAATATTATACCCCAAATGGACAGGAAATTCAGAGAAATTCTAGAGCAAAAGATTTAGGGGTTGTAATGACTGATGATGCAAAATTTGAAACACAAAATAAAGATACAGTAAACAGAGCAGAGAGAATAACGGGGCAGATATTAAGAACCTTTAAACAAAGGGATAGGAATGTAATGATTCCTCTACTGAAAACCTTGATCATACCCAGATTGGAATACTGCTCAGTCCCAACATTCCCATATGAAAAAGAGGACATTAGACAGCTGGAAGGGATTGAGAAGCTTCACAGCCAAGATCAATGGGTGCAAAGAACTAAATTACTGGGAAAGGTTATGTGAACTAGACCTATGTTCACTGGAAAGGAGGAGAGAGAGAGTTACAAGGAGTTACAAGGAAAAGAAGTACCTCAAAAGGCCTTGCGGCCCATACCGAGGAGGTACCAATGGCAACGGGTGCCAGGGAAAATTTTGTCTTTCAAACTATGCTAGCAGTAGTAGAAAACTGGATAGAAAAGTAGAAGGCTCTCTCCCCACCCTCCGCTCCCTCCCTGCCAGAGGCAGGTACGGAAAAGGTTGAAGAAAATACCTTGACCCTGGAAAAGTAGCCAAGGAAATTTTACAGGAAAGTGGAGAATATATAAATAGCTCTATATTTAGCTTGCTCACAGAGACACCGAGCAAGCGAACTCCTGCAGAGTTTTCTGAGGTTTTAATCTTAAACTATGAGTGTGTTCTGTACTTTGTCTAGCCTATTTTTAAACAGATTTACACTTTGACTGGAAACATCCTCTGAGGGAAGTTGGTTCCAGATATCAACTATTTTACAGGAAAAGAAATTTCCGCAGACTGAGGTCCTAAATGTCTTTACACACTCAAATAGTGTGCAAGATTTCGTCTAACCTTTCTTGAACTGATCCACAGAGGAACTGTTCACAACTTCCGAAGGTAACCTGTTCATGTGTCACAGATCTTATACGTAACGTAATTCCCACACACACTAGTCCTAAACCGTTTCAAATCCAACTTCCAACCATTGTTGCGAGTTGGGTTATCATTTAAACTAAACATACTTCTAAAATCGACATCGTTGAACCCTCGTAAGAGCTTGAAAACCTCGATCAGTTGACCGCGCAGCCTCCGAGTTTCAAGCGAAAACAAGTTCAGGGCGCGTAACCGTCGATTGTAGCCCATATGCCTAACGGAAGGGATCAACTTTGTGGCCCTCGCCTGCACTCGCTCCAGCCTCTCAATATCTTTCCTGAGGGTGGGCGACCAGAACTGCACAGCATACTCAAGGTACGGCCGAACAAGGGAATTGTACAGTGAGAGCACAATCTCCTTGTTCCGAAACTGAAATTGCCTCCTGATATAACCCAATAGTTTCTGGGCTTTCTTTTCCATCTCTACACACTGTTTCGTAAACTTAAGGTCGCTGCTAATTAGCACACCCAAGTCCTTTTCTAAATCAGTCACCTCGATATTACTGCCCAACATCGAGTAGTCCGACTTGGGATTGGCGTAGCCAATGTGCATCACTTTGCATTTACCCAAGTTAAACGGCATTTGCCATTTTTCGGACCACTCTCCTATCCTACCTAGGTCCGTACGCAGTTCCTCGATCGCTTCGGGCGTCCCAACATTGGCCCCAAGCTTGGTGTCATCAGCGAATTTGGCGAGAGAGAGAGAGAGAGAGAGAGAGAGAGAGAGAGAGACCTCAAAAGGCCTTGCGGCCCATACCGAGGAGGTACCAATGGCAACGGGTGCCAGGGAAAATTTTGTAAAAGTTTATTTTTCTTTCAACTATCCTAGCAGTAGTAGAAAAGTAGAAGGCTCTCTCCCCACCCTCCACTCCCTCCCTGCCAGAGGCAGGTACGGAAAAAGGTTGGAGAGAGAGAGAAGTACCTCAAAAGGCCTTGCGGCCCATACCGAGGAGGTACCAATGGCAACGGGTGCCAGGGAAAATTTTGTCTTTCAACTATGCTAGCAGTAGTAGAAAACTGGATAGAAAAGTAGAAGGCTCTCTCCCCACCCTCCGCTCCCTCCCTGCCAGAGGCAGGTACGGAAAAGGTTGAAGAAATACCTTGACCCTGGAAAAGTAGCCAAGGAAATTTTACAGGAAAGTGGAAATATATAAATAGCTCTATATTTAGGTCCTAAATGTCTTTACACACTCAAATAGTGTGCAAGATTTCGTCTACCCTTTTCTTGAACTGATCCACAGAGGAACTGTTCACAACTTCCGAAGGTAACCTGTTCCATGTGTCACAGATCTTATACGTAACGTAATTCCCACACACACTAGTCCTAAACCGTTTCAAATCCAACTTCCAACCATTGTTGCGAGTTGGGTTATCATTTAAACTAAACATCTTCTAAAATCGACATCGTTGAACCCTCGTAAGAGCTTGAAAACCTCGATCAGTTGACCGCGCAGCCTCCGAGTTTCAAGCGAAACAAGTTCAGGGCGCGTAACCGTCGATTGTAGCCCATATGCCTAACGGAAGGGATTAGCTTTGTGGCCCTCGCCTGCACTCGCTCCAGCCTCTCAATATCTTTCCTGAGGGTGGGCGACCAGAACTGCACAGCATACTCCAGGTACGGCCGAACAAGGGAATTGACAGTGAGAGCACAATCTCCTTGTTCCGAAACTGAAATTGCCTCCTGATATAACCCAATAGTTTCTGGGCTTTCTTTTCCATCTCTACACACTGTTTCGTAAACTTAAGGTCGCTGCTAATTAGCACACCCAAGTCCTTTTCTAAATCAGTCACCTCGATATTACTGCCCACATCGAGTAGTCCGACTTGGGATTGGCGTAGCCAATGTGCATCACTTTGCATTTACCCAAGTTAACGGCATTTGCCATTTTTCGGACCACTCTCCTATCCTACCTAGGTCCGCACGCAGTTCCTCGATCGCTTCGGGCGTCCCAACATTGGCCCCAAGCTTGGTGTCATCAGCGAATTTGGCGATCCGACTGACGATGCCACCGTCGATATCATTTATGTAAATGGTAAACAAGTGGCCCCAAAACGGAACCCTGAGGAACCCCACTATGACCGAGGCCCAACCCGAACTAGCCCCTTTAATTACCACCCTCTGCCGCCTATTCCTTAGCCAGTTTTCAATCCACCTACCTATTTCCCCACCGATACCCAGCGCGCGCACTTTCGCCATTAGCCGGCGGTGAGGTAACCTTATCAAGGCTTTCTGAAAGTCGAGATAAAGTATATCAACGCCCTACTCTTATCGTACTCACTCAACATGACGTGGAAAAACTCGAGCAAGTTGGTGAGACACGACCTATGCCGTCTAAACCCATGTTGGGAGTCCCCAAGCAGCTGTAGGAATCCAAATGGTCAACGATTCTATCAGCTATTATCCTTTCTAATAATTTACCTACAACTGAAGTGAGACTAATAGGACGATAGTTCCCTGGACTTTCGTGATCCCCTTTCTTAAAGATAGGGGTCACGTTGGCCTCCCTCCAGTCACCAGGCACCTGGCCCATCTCCAACGATTTGTGAAGACTGTAGCCAGGTGGGGAGCCACCTGGTCGTCGCGCACTTCTCGCAAAACACTGGGGAGAAACTGGTCTGGCCCAGGAGCCTTAAACGCGCTCAGTTTGTCTATTCTATGAGCAACGACTGTCGCGGTACATCTAACACTATCCAGGCCAGCACCTTCGTGCCTCACAGCTGGCTCGGGGATGACGCGGGTATCCTCCCTGGTGAACACTCCCGCAAAGTACTCATTAAGCACATTAGCGATGTCCGCGTCGGAGGTCCGCAGAACGCCGCTTCCGTCCTTTAAAGGACCTATCATGCTTCTAATGGGCTTTCTACTATTAACATAACTGAAGAACTCCTTAGGGTTCCCCTTGCAGAGGCTTGCCACCCGTAGTTCTTCGTTACGTTTCGCTAGCCTAACCTTCGCCTTCACTTCCCTACACAGGCGGACATACGCTTCAGTGTTCTCGTGGGAACGATTGGCCTTCGCCCTCCTATACGCTACTTTCCTATTTCGGATAGCCGAAGCGATGCCACGATTGAACCACTTAGGCTGCGTTGAAGCAGGGGTGACCGGTTTTGAGGGTATGGCAGCAGACTGCAGCACCATAAACTCATCCCGGAATGCACTCCACACTCCCTCAACATCGCCGCCAACCTCTAACCCCATCTCTGCTACGCTATCCCTGAGGCTAACAAAGTTCGCCCGCCGGAGATCGAGCTTACTGCCTCTCGAGTTACTACGCTTCACCCGAGGGACGCACACACGGAACCTAATAAGACCGTGATCACTCCCGCCCAACGATTCGTCAACGGTGAGGCCAGTGACGAGGTTGTCTTCGGTCGTGAATACTAAGTCTAGAACGCTTTCGCCTCGTGTAGGCTCGTTGACCCACTGAGTGAGGAAGTTCTCATCAGCAAAGTCAACTAGCCTCCTCCCTTCAGCATCGGCAGTCCTGTTTTCCCACTTTATGCCGCGACAGTTGAAGTCTCCTAAAACTACACACACCCTATCCCCTAGCAGGCTACTGAGTTCGGTGTACAGGGCTGTATCTCCTCGAGGAGGAGATGCGGAGGTCTGTACACCAAGATTAACCTATAGTTCGTCCCTCCCACGTTCAGATCGACGCCAAGCAGCTCCCGTTCCGACCGGAACTGGCAGTCAACCGGACTCAACGTGTCTCTGACGTATATTAGTACCCCACCCCCCTCCCCACGGGTGCGGTCTTTGCGAAACATTCTATACCCGGGAATTTCGAACTCCCCAACGTAGTCCCTACGATCAGTATGAATCCAGGACTCGGTGATAGCAACGATATCCTGGTATTCTGATGCTAAGAGCGCCCGTAGCTCGCAAAACTTGTTCCTAATTGACCTAGCATTAAAAAGCATTGCACGGAGGGAGCCTTCCCTATTCTGACCGCCCCCTAGCACGACCCGTTTCCCGAACAGCCAGGGCTGTCGGGAGTTGAAGAGCCCCTCACTAACGAGGGGGCAACTTCCGCAGGAGACTGAGCCCCCTCCAACGTAGGAGGAGGGTCACCCACCTGTACTTCGACGCACCCTTCAGTCGAAGGTAGTCCGCCACCGGCTCATCCTCATCTCTCCCCGGTGGGGGCCCATCATCTCTCCCCGGACTCGACCTCACCATTCTGTATAGGTGCCGGTCGAGCAGCGCGCCTAGCACACCTTTACCCTTGTTATTGAGGTGGACACCATCCCTCTGGTAAAGGTCCCACCTACCCGAAAATGCATCGAAGGGGTCAATAAACTTCACGCCCAGCGGAACGCACAAGTCTTGTACCCTCTCGTTGATGCCAATGACCTTACTGAGCGCGTGGTCACTGACATTCATTCGCGGTAAAATACCCATTAACATTCCCCTGTCTGTCTTCAGTTTTAGATCATCCGCAAGAGACATGATCTCGGTGATGATCCCTCTGTAAGACCTACCCCACCGCCTTTGAGGAACAGGTCATTGCCACCAGCGTGGACAACGATCGCAGTCCTCCGACTAGCCACGCGCACCTTCTCTACCTCCTTCCTTAAGTGCGCCGTTCCCCGCCCAGGTAAGCACCTTACCTTCCTCCCATCCCGGTTTGCAGAAGCAAAGTACTTCTCCTGGCCCCTGATCTGCGAGTCCCCAATCAAAACGGTGTCTTCCTCCTTCGAGCACAGGAGACTAAAGCGGTTAGAGGTCTTGACAGGGGCAACTGGGGTCTCAGGCTTCGGCTTCGCAGCCTTCTTGCCCGAGACCTTTCGAAACCCGTCGCCACCCATACACGCAGTTACACCACCCGACCCACCCCGACAGGTAGCTACATCCTTCGGTTTCTTTGGGCCATCAGCAGGCCCCTTCCCACCCTTTTTCTTCATTGGCCCCTGCCCACCCTTCTCTATCGATCCCTTCCCACCCTTCTCTATCAGCCCCTTCTTTGAGCCCTCCCTTTGTTCTAGATACTTAATCTTACAGTTTGAATCTGCTGGTGTGTTTTTAATTTGATCTTGTCCACTGGGTTGGATTTCCAGTGCTACGACCCTAGCTTCAAGCTTTTTTACTAATTCCTTTAGCTCTTTAACTTCCTTTTCGTGGTTGTCTCTAAGTTTACAAAACAAACATACACTAAGGGATGTGATATCGCTGATACTACCCTCTGGGAAGTCTACGCACCAATGATTAACTTTACATTTAAAGCATTCTGCTTTCAATTTAGCTGGCCCTGCCATATTTTCTCTTTTTTTTGTTTTTTCTGAATACTCTGAATAAGATAAAGCGTTCTAGCAATGAAAACTATCCAAAAACGTTATGACCAGTATATAAAAAAGGGGGGGGGGGGTGAATTCATCCCGCGCGTAGACGCATCCGCCTTTTTGCAAGTGACGTTCATTCCTTCCAGAAGACTACACCTCTCCTGCTGCCGCACCGACCAAAGGTCTCCCCAGGGCCGGACCGTCCCAAACGTGTCGCAGCTACCAACTGACAAACACTCGCGACGCAAGCGTCACGGATTTCCGCCCAGGAGAGAGAGAGAGAGAGTTACAAGGAAAAGAAGTACCTCAAAAGGCCTTGCGGCCCATACCGAGGAGGTACCAATGGCAACGGGTGCCAGGGAAAATTTTGTCTTTCAACTATGCTAGCAGTAGTAGAAAACTGGATAGAAAAGTAGAAAGCTCTCTCCCCACCCTCCGCTCCCTCCCTGCCAGAGGCAGGTACGGAAAAAGGTTGAAGAAAATACCTTGACCCTGGAAAAGTAGCCAAGGAAATTTTAAAGGAAAGTGGAGAATATATAAATAGCTCTATATTTAGCTTGCTCACAGAGACCGAGCAAGCGAACTCCTGCAGAGTTTTCTGAGGTTTTAATCTTAAACTATGAGTGTGTTCAGTACTTTGTCTAGCCTATTTTTAAACAGATTTACACTTTCACTGGAAACAACCTCTGAGGGAAGTTGGTTCCAGATATTAACTATTTTATAGGAAAAGGAATTTCCGCAGACTGAGGTCCTAAATGTCTTTACACACTCAAATAGTGTGCAAGATTTCGTCTACCCTTTTCTTGAACTGATCCACAGAGGAACTGTTCACAACTTCCGAAGGTAACCTGTTCCATGTGTCACAGATCTTATACGTAACATAATTCCCACACACACTAGTCCTAAACCGTTTCAAATCCAACTTCCAACCATTGTTGCGAGTTGGGTTATCATTTAAACTAAACATACTTCTAAAATCGACATCGTTGAACCCTCGTAAGAGCTTGAAAACCTCGATCAGTTGACCGCGCAGCCTCCGAGTTTCAAGCGAAACAAGTTCAGGGCGCGTAACCGTCGATTGTAGCCCATATGCCTAACGGAAGGGATTAACTTTGTGGCCCTCGCCTGCACTCGCTCCAGCCTCTCAATATCTTTCCTGAGGGTGGGCGACCAGAACTGCACAGCATACTCCAGGTACGGCTGAACAAGGGAATTGTACAGTGAGAGCACAATCTCCTTGTTCCGAAACTGAAATTGCCTCCTGATATAACCCAATAGTTTCTGGGCTTTCTTTTCCACCTCTACACACTGTTTCGTAAACTTAAGGTCGCTGCTAATTAGCACACCCAAGTCCTTTTCTAAATCAGTCACCTCGAATTACTGCCCAACATCGAGTAGTCCGACTTGGGATTGGCGTAGCCAATGTGCATCACTTTGCATTTACCCAAGTTAAACGGCAGAGAGAGAGAGAGAGAGAGAGAGAGAGAGAGAGAGAGAGAGAGAGAGAGAGAGAGAGAGAGAGAGAGAGAGAGACAGAGAGACAGAGAGAGAGAGAGAGAGAGTGAGTGAGTTACAAGGAAAAGAAGTACCTCAAAAGGCCTTGCGGCCCATACCAGGGAGGTACCACTGGCAACGGGTGCCAGGGAAAATTTGTAAAAGTTTATTTTTCTTTCAACTATGCTAGCAGTAGTAGAAAACTGGATAGAAAAGTAGAAGGCTCTCTCCCCACCCTCCGCTCCCTCCCTGCCAGAGGCAGGTACGGAAAAAGGTTGAAGAAAATACCTTGACCCTGGAAAAGTAGCCAAGGAAATTTTACAGGAAAGTGGAGAATATATAAATAGCTCTATATTTAGCTTGCTCACAGAGAGACCGAGCAAGCGAACTCCTGCAGAGTTTTCTGAGGTTTTAATCTTAAACTATGAGTGTGTCTGTACTTTGTCTAGCCTATTTTTAAAAACAGATTTACACTTTGACTGGAAACATCCTCTGAGGGAAGTTGGTTCCAGAGAGAGAGAGAGAGAGAGAGAGAGAGAGAGAGAGAGAGAGAGAGAGAGAGAGAGAGAGAGAGAGAGAGAGAGAGAGAGAGAGAGACTAGTTCCTAATCTTACTCTGAACCCTAAACTCCCCAAACAACAGTGGAAGGTAGAAATGGTAGACTGTGTCATATTCCCAAATTGAAGGCGAGACAGGGGACATCCTTAACCCTGAAAGAAAATAGTTTTGTAGTGAGAGGACCAAAACTGTTTAATCAGTTGACCAAAGACCTAAGAAACACGAAGGGAGTTGCAGTGAACATCTTCAAAAGAAGACTAGTGCCTGGCTCAGAACAATCCCTGATGAGCCAGGTGTACCTGGCTATGTGAGGTGGAGAGCACAAGAAACCAACTCACTACTTCACCAGGCCAACTCGAGAGGAGGGTGACAAGCTTGACCTTCGCGAAATGAGGAATCATCATGCAAAACCTTTGTAAGGTTAGGACGCAAAAGTCGTGCATCATATGAATTTTCAGTATTGACTATATATTATTTTTCTTTTAGGTAGGGGATTGCTGCGAAATTAATGATAGATGAGAGGGTGAGCTTGGTTTTAATGTATGGAATACCAGGTACAACAAATTGATGAATCGGTACAGAATTTAAATTCTGTACCGATTCATTGATTTGTTGTACCTGGTATTCCATACATTAAAACCAAGCTCACCCTTTCATCTGTTGTTAATTTTGCAGCCATCCCCTACCTAAAATAAAAAAAATATAATCAACACTGAAAATTCCTATGATGTGCGACTTTTGCGCCACCTTGTGAATATATATTAAAGTGTGTAAATGAGTAAAAACACATTCCTAAATGTATTACAATAATTAACATGTGCTGAAGGTACTTGGCATGGTGTACTTACTCATAAGTAATGCCTAGGATTTTCTTCTCGGGTGGCTGAAGCCTCTGTTGCGCCCCCCGCTGTCTACGTCCCTGGCTTACCATCTGAATCCAATATTGCTCAAAAAAATTTTATATCCTTAGTCTGCTATTTAGGAATACTTTGATATTCTATATTATGTAGCTGCACATCTGGGGTTATGGGCAAACTGGATTTATGGCCCTCAGATTTTGAGATGTAACATTTCCTTCAATCCAGGAAAATCTTCTTAAGACCAGTCTCCTGATGTACAGAAAACCAAATAGTCCAGGCTAAATGTATGAATTATAATTACATTTTCATAAGAGTTTGTAATTAATAACGCAACTTTTTTTCAGGGGAAGTTCTTGACAAAGGGCTTGTGCTCTGGTTTCCTGCCCCAAGAAGCTTCACTGGAGAGGATTCTGTTGAGTTTCATATTCATGGAGGCCCTGCTGTTTGTAAGGCTGTTTTGTCAGCACTTGGGAAATTGCCAGATTTCACTCCTGCCCAGCCTGGTTAGTTTTCTCAAAATGCCTCACAGGTAACTAATTTTGTTAGCTGGATAACAAAGTTTAAAACTTTATAATCATTTCTTCAAAGAAATCTTTCATTCCATTATTTCAATGTGCATTTATCTTGTAACAAGTTGGTTTGTTAAAATTTGTATGTAATAAATTGATAAACTTAAATTTGGTGGCAAAAATATCCTTAGTTTTACATAAAGGAAAATAACTGAGCCTACCCTAATTTGGATTGCATCTAGTTATTTTTTTATACTTAATTATGTAGAATAGAATGTTTTTAATGCTTCTGTTGCTGTTTAATTTATAATAGGTGATTTCACAAAGCGAGCATTTTATAATTCAAAACTTGATTTGACAAGTGTTGAAGGGCTTGGAGATTTGATTCATGCTGAAACTGAAGCTCAAAGGAAACAAGCATTCAAACAGATGGAGGGATCACTTCGTGAAATCTATACTGAGTGGAGAGAGATTATTCTCAAAGCCAGAGCCAATATAGAAGCATATATAGATTTTAGTGAAGATGAAAATCTAGAGGTAGATTGTGAAGTTCAATTTACTGCATTTTTGCATTCTCATTAGAAACTTTAGATGTCAGTTACACTTTTTAACAAATTTGAACTTTTCCTTTTTTTCTCAAATGAAGTTTGGTGATTCCTATAAATTTTTTGCATACTGATTACGGAAATGACCACGAAATTTTGCTATCACCTAAGGTTTTTGATAAAATCACTTTTTTATATTCGAATATAATAGAACAATCTATACACAAGGACAATATTAAAATGGGTTTTTACTTACCATCAACTGAGGATACTTGGGACAGAGGGAATAACTTGGGATTTTTTTTTTTTTTTTTTTTTTTTTTTTGCAGGAAGCAGGGGCCAAGGGCAAATGACTGCAAAAGCACCCCTCTCCTCATAGAAGAAGAGAGACAAAATCAAGGTTTGGGTGTTTTCGAGATGCCTAAACACTGCGTTTGAAAGATGGGAGGTCATAGACAGGAGGAAGATTGCTCCAGAGTTGACCGGTTGAGTTGGTGAAAGACTGAAAATACCGATTAACCCTTGCATTAGATAGTTGGACAGAAAAGGAATGAAAAAGTGTAGAAAGTCTGGTATTACATGCTCTCCTTAAAAGAGGAGGCTTGCAGTTAGAGAGTTCAGAAGAGCGATGTCCGATATGATAGCGATAGTAAGGAGAGAGTGAGGCAACATTGTGGTGAAGAGAGATTGAAGACAATCAGTAAGAGGCGGGAAATTGATGAGACTAAGACAATCAGTAAAAGGCGGGAAATTGATGAGACGAAAAGCCTTTGATTCCATCTGGTCAAGTATGGCTGTGTGGGTGGTTGAACCACCCCCACACATGAGAAGCATACTACATACAGGGGCGAACAAGAACCCTGTACAGAAACAGCAACTGAGTGGGGGTGAAGAAACCGTGGAGGCGGTACAGCACACCTAACCTCTTAGAAGCTGTTTTAGAAAGAGCATATAGATCACGAGAAAAGGAAACGCCAAGAATGTTAAGAGAAGAGGAAGGATTGAGTTGTGTTGTTGAAGGTAAGGGGATAGTTGACTAGAAGATTGTGACGAGTAGACAGATGGAGGAACCGAGTTTTTGAGGTATTCAAAGCCACAAGGTTTTCTCTGCCCCAATCAGATATGGCAGAAAGATCAGAGATCAGGTGTCCCATAGCCATCCTACGCGAATCATGAAGCGACTGCTGTGAGGGATACTTTGGGAAGTGGGTGGAGAAGTGAAGAGTGGAATCATCAGCATAGGAGTCAATTAAAAGCTCATTAATAAATAAAAGGAAAAGAGTGGGTGACAGGACAGAACCCTGAGGAACACCACTGTTAATAGCTTTAGGAGAAGAACAGTGACCATCTACAACCGCAGCTATAGATCGGCCAGAAAGGAAACTTGAGATGAAGACAGATGGAAGGATAGAACCCGAAGGAGGGCAGTTTGGAAATTAAAGATTTGTGCCAGACTCTATCAAAAGCTTTTGATATGTCTTGCGTAATAGCAAAAGTTTTGCCGAAATTCTGAAAGGAGGATGACCAAGAGTCAGAGAGATATGCATGAAGATCGCCAGTAGAGCGTCCCTTGCGGAATCCATATTGACGATCTGAAAGAAGAAAGGTGTTTAAGAATTATGGAAAAAATAGGTCCTGCTCCAACCAGAATAACCTAAACACAACCTAGGCTAAAGATGAAACCAGCCTAGTTATGTGTCCATAAACAGGACTTCCATACTCTTTTGTTAAACAATTACAGCTGAAATGTCAGCTTATTTAACCTAAATTTAATAACCGAAGGGAAATTTATGAACTTCTTACCTTGAAATTTATATAATTTATTTCTTGACACCAATAATGAACATTTTTATTCCGGCTTCTTTCGTCTCGCCCTTCCCCATCCTCCTGTTATTCTGCTTATCCGATCTTTTTCTTCTTCCCAAAACCGTGTTGCTATTTCTAGCTATGGGATCTTTTTTCTTTTCATCCCATATTTGTTTCTTCGTTGGTGTCTTTTTAATTTTTCTCAGCAAGAGATGTTCTCCTTCTGAGTTATTTTTATTGTTATTATTTAATGTCAATATGGCTTATCCAAGATTAGGTGGGTCTTCCATTTCGGTACTCCCAAATTTTCCACACATTGGGGCCAGCCAGAAAGGAAAAATTGCATGTGAAACCCAATTTTTTCTTTAATATTTGTTAACCCATCTTAGATTACCTATATTTATGTTTTATTTGTTATTCCATTTTTGTTTTTCCTCACTTTTTAATATAAAAAGTGTAGCATTTTATAAAGTCCTCACCCTTTTCAAAATGAAAGGGTGTTGCATTTTAATTTATTTTCCATAGGAAATATTACAATACTCCAGCCCTTATCTTTTGTTGTAACATCTGCCTAGCTCGTAGAGCAGTTGAACGTTGTGGTCTACTATTTGTGGTATAGGTTATTGTAGTAGTAGGACTAGTTACATCATTTATTGAACAGGTTAGGTTTGGTATAGTTTGGGTCAAATTTTGATCATCATCAGAATCTATTATAGATTCATCTTCATGATCATTTTTGTTAACAGTAGTTGGTCCTACTTCTAGGGGGTATAAGAGTGATACATCTCTTATAGTTTCACCTGAAGCAGTTTTAAGTTTTACAACCCTGGTTAATCCATCTTCCCCAGTTTTTAGTTCTAAAACTCTACCTAATGGCCAACACTGTCTTGGTGTATTTTGTCTAATTAGAACTACATCTCCTACCCTGATTTCATTAACCCAGTCTTTGTTTTGTATATATTTATGCTTTCTCTCAACCCAACAAGGTATTCATCACTCCATTGCTTTTTAAATTTTGTTTTTATATTTGTTATTTGTGATAATCTATTTTGCAAATCATGATTATTATCACTCCAAGGTGGATCATCCAAGGAGATATTGTAATCAGGTAGAAGGTTAATGACTTCTCCCTTAATCAAATGATTTGGGGTGAGAGGCTCTACATCATTAATATTATCCCCTACATAAGTAAGAGGTCTGTTATTGACAACATTCTCAATTTCACTAATGAGAGTGAGAAGTTCAAAGAATTCAATTTGTTTTTTACCTATTGATTTCTTTAGGCAATTCTTTATTGTTTGGATATTCCTTTCCCAGATTGCTCCATACCATGGTGATGCAACAGGGATGTATTTCCATTTTATTTTGTTATTTTGTAGATATGTTATGGTATGTGAATTTTGTAATATGTCATTTATTTGGTTTTCACCAGCCTTGAAATAGGTTGCATTATCTGTCCAAACAATTTTGGGTACAGAATGCTTAGCACAAAATCTTCTAAAGCTATAGACAAATGATTCTGCGGAGAGATCACTCACTATGTCTAAGCTGACTGCTCTAGAAGATGAACATGTGTAAAGTATGATGTACATTTTTTGTTCTGTTGTTCCCAGACCAACAGTCAAACTTCCTGTATAGTCTATGCCAACTGTTTCAAAAGGCCTATTAAAGGTGACTCTCTCTGTTGGCAAATCAGGAGGATTGGTCTTCCTGAAAGATCTGGAATGAATCCTTTTGCAGGTGACACAGTTATTCAAAACTGTCTTTACAGTCATTCTGCCTTTGGGTATCCAATACAACTTTCTAATGGCATTTAATGTTTGTGGAACGCCCATGTGATAAAGTTCATTGTGTTTCTCTCTAATAATTAGGGTTGTAATGTGATGGAACCTAGGAAGAAGAAGGGGTTGTTTACTGTTATATGTGATTTGTGATTTGTTTAATCTACCCTTACATCTTAATAAGCCATCTTTGTCAATGTAAAGATTCAAGTTTATTACCACAGAGGGTACTTTGTTCATTTGTTTACCAATTGTTAGAAAATCTATTTCATTTTTGTATTCTGTTTGTTGTATGTGGTTAATCCAATATTTGGTAGCTAGACTTGTATACATTTCATTATCATTATTTCTTTGTTTATTTATTTTCTTTAAACAGTTGTGAATGAATCTGAGACAGTAAGATGTTACCCTTACAAGTTTGCCAAAGTCAGAATAATGTTATAATCTAATAGTGGCTCAACTTTATTTGTGGTTATCATGTTAAGTTTTACATTAATTTGTTCTGCTGGCCACATTGTTTCATCCTGAATGAATTCAGGTCCATGAAACCAATTTTTGTTGGATTTTAGTAATTTACAGGATAATCCTCTTGTAAGAAAGTCTGCAGGATTTTGTTTTGTTGGAATGTATCTGAAGGTTATGTCCAAATTTTGTCTAGCTTCTTTAATGTCTCTTAATCTGTTACGGACAAAGATGTTTTTTGAGTTTAACTCATCAGAGTTGATCCATGCCAAGCAGATTTGACTGTCAAGCCAAATATATGTAGTTGTGATGTTTACATCATATAGACTTCATGGAGAAATACTGTTATTTTTACAGCTAGATAACCTGCAAGTAGTTCAAGCTGAGGAATAGTTTTCTTTTGTTTTAAGGGTGTTACTTTCCCCTTGGCATAGATCAAATGGCTGCCATCCTCACCTACAAGGTAAGCGCAACAGCCATACACCTTTTCACTGGCATCGCCAAATACATGCAAGGTTTGAGGTGTATCTCTGTGTCCACAAACTCTGGGAATATTTATGTTTTGTAGTTTATTGAGATCTTTAGCTAACCTTTTCCAGCTATCTTGTTGTTTATTGGTTATAGGATCATCCCAGTCTACTTTCTGTTTCCAAAATTCTTGTAAAAGAACCCTGGATCTGATAGTAGAAGGAAGGAGTAAACCCATAGGATCAAATATTTTTGAACTTTCGGATAAGATCTTTCTTTTTGTGTTAGCTGTTGTATCTAAGGTGTAGCCTTTTGTGCAGAGTGAGTCATGAACTTTAGAATCTGAGTTCAAATCCCAGATCATGCCTAATGTTTTCACCCTGTTTGTTGGTTCTGTTAATCCTTTGTCTTCTGATTTTATTTTTTGATTTAGTCTCTCATTATTTGTGATCCACTCTCTTAATTCAAAATTACCTTCTTTCATTATTTTATCTGCTTTTATGTAAACTTCATTTAATTCTGACTCTGTTTTGGTTGATCCTACAAGGTTATCTACATAGAAGTGATCTTTCAAGAACTGAACAGTTAAATCATTTTCATCATACAAATTTAAGTGATGTTTGATGGTTAAAGCCAGTAAACTAGGACTTGCATTTGCTCCAAACAAAACCACATTAAATTTAAATGTTTTAAACCCTTTATTTAAGTCATATGGATCATTAAACCACAAGAATCTTAGTTGATCTTTGTCATAGTTATTTTTCAGATGAATTCTCAAAAAAGCTTTGCTTATATCACTTTGAACTGCATAGTCATCTAATCTAAATCTTAGAAGGATTTTTACAAGGTCTGAAATAAGATTAGGCCCCTCTATGAGACAGTCATTCAAGCTATGCTTATTGCCATCTTTAAGACTACAGTTATACACAACTCTAAGTTTTGTTGTGGGTGCATCCTTTCTATAGACTCCTGTGTGAGTAAGATAATGGCAGTTGTCTTTTTTAAAGGGGTGATCTTTAACTTCTTCAATGAAGCCTTTTTCTAACTGGTCCTTGAAAACATCATCATACATTTTAATTCTATTGTCATTTTTTAATCTTTTCATCAAATTATAGAGATGACCTTTAGCTACCTTTAGATTATCATTTAATTTTGGACTATTGATCTTCCAAGGTAGTTCAATTGAATAATGGCCATTTTCATACAGGATGGTATTTTCAAAATTTTCAACCATTAATTGATTTTCATCTGTATGATCACCATCTTGCACCCCCTCTGACTCTAATAGCCAAACCTGTTGTACACTTTTATCTAATTCTTCAGTTGTTAATGATTTATTTAATATTTCAGTATTTATGTCATTATTTGAGTTGTGTAAGACCGTGTCATAATAGGGCGAGTTTGTTAGTCATATATTTTTATTTTTCATTGTTATTTTATATTTATCTATGTGTCCCACTGGAGCTATACCCCAGTGAGTATCTAGAGCTATCCCATCTCCTATTCTGACTATGCCCTTCTGAATTAAGTGAATATAATCAGCTCCAATTAACATTTGAACATTATCTATCGTATCATCATTTAAATTTCTATCTGCAATTTTATATTGCTTTTTAAGTTGTATTATTTGTTTAAAATTTTTGTTGACCAATTTGTTCAATGACTACTGCTTCTATGTTTGTTGTTTTATTCTCTGTGGGTATATCCAGATCTAAATTGATTGTACTATATTTTTCTTTCTGTTCGTTTTCTTTGACAAATGATGTTATACACAATTCTTGTTCATTTTTATGAGTTTGTAGGCCTAATTGATTAACTAATGATTGATCTACAAATGTTTGTTGGGAACAAGAATCTATTAGACATCTTATAGGAGTTGTCCCACCTTTTTTATTTTTTAAATCCAAGGTTATTGTAGGTAGGAGTACACTAGAATTTTTATTGACATTATTTATTGATACATGTCCATTAAATGTTTTTTCATTTTTCTTTGGTTTTGTTTATTTGAATTTTTAAATGAATCACAAAGACAAGAGACATGATTTAAACTTCCACAATTAACACATTTGAATCTTATTTTTGTTTTGCAGTCTTTGTTAGTATGTCCTGCAGCTGTGCATTTAGTACAAAGGTTTAACTGAGAACACCTGTTTATCCGGGATTCTAAGTCTACATATTTAGTACATCGTGTGCTATTGTGATCATCAGCCGAACAAAATTTACACTTACGTACAAATTCTGTCGTAACATTAAAATTTTGTAGTGTAGGAGTTAGACCTATCACTTTTTTGTTTGTCTTTGTTTTTTGTTTTGTGTGTTTGTTTGGTTTTTTGTGAATTCTTTGTTTGGTTTATTTGAATCAATCTTTGTTTGGTTTATTTGTGAATCAATCTTTGTTTGGTTTATTTGTGAATCAATCTTTGTTTGTGAATTAATCTTTGAAGATTTGTACATTGACAAAACATTTGGAAATTCATTCCTTATTTCACCAAGGGTAGGGTATGTATTTCCCGTTATTCTTTGGAAAATATCCCTAATTTGGGTAGGTAAACAAATATTATGGCTTGGATAAACCATGCTGATTTCTCTAGATCTATGTCATTATTTTGTAGATGACCTAACATGCATTCAATTTCACAATAGAAATTGTACAGATCCTGATGGTTATCCTTGGCTGGTTTTATATTTTTTAATTTTATTGCTAAATCATTTACTATTTCTTTTCTATTTAGGAAATTTCTTTCTAGTAATTTGAGAGCTATTTTATACGAACTGCCTATTGCCGGTAAGGCATCAACCAGTTTTAGGGCTGGGCCCTTTAAATAATTAAGCAGATAACTGAATTTGTCAACATCAGATATATAATCTTTGTTGCCAATTAAACTATCAAATTTTTCCAGAAAAGACTGAAATTTTGTTCGATCACCCTCAAATATTGGTACTTGTAATGTTGGTAACTTGGCTTTTAGTTGTTTATTGTCATCATTAGAAATGGATACATTTCTGAAGGCCTCAATCAAACTTTGATTTGTAGCTCTAAATTATTTGGTAGATTATCTAAAGCAGCATATAATTCATTTATGTGAGAATCTATTTCAAAAATATTCTGTTCTTGTTCACACAAAAGTGCTGTATATGTCTCTTCACCAACATTTAACCCATCAGTTTCTGTAACAATTTCCTCGTCTATAATTATTATTTCCTGTTTAATTCTATTTAAACCACCCAAAATAGTATCATAATCCCTTTTATTTGGATTTTCTTTGCTATTAAAGCTAGTTAAAAGCCTGGTAATGACTCCCTTCCTTGCTGATCTCTTCCTTTTTAATGATTTAATCTTTGCCTCAATTGCTTCACATTCAGCCATATTTTGTTTATTTTATTTTTCCAAAAATAAGTCCCCAAAATCCTAAAACCCTTTCAACTCTATAAATAAGCTTTATTTTATATTATGTATACAATAGTTAAGCTTTATTTTGGTTAAATAGGCTAGGCTTCGGATTACCCTTATTCTAGAATTTTACCACATTTATGACCAAATGATAAGTTTTGAAGTATTTGAATTATTTCTTATTTTTATTTTTAGTTAGGGCTTCGTAATTTATTATTATATATGTAGTAAATATTTGAAAAAGCCAAACATGGAATAAATTCTGTTCAGATGTCAAAATGTTTGATAAGGCGTAATTTTATTTTTTTTGTTTTAATTTTTTATTTTATTCAAGGTTAAGGTTTTCACAGCAAATAACCCTTCCCCACACGGGCCACCATTAAGATATGGAAAAAATAGTGTTGCACCGATGTATCGGTATCGGTATCGGCCGTATCGGCCACTTTTCACAAAGTATCGGTATCGGCCGATACTGTTCTGAAAACCGATACCGATACCGATACTTTGAATTACTGTTTTTTGAAGAAATTATCTTATTTTATATATTATTAAATTTTTTTATTATTATACAGTAATATCTTATTTAGTTGTTTAATATATATTTTATCAAAATTAGCAATGTTTACATTTACTAACAAAACAAAAAATCATAAAATGTAACTATAACCCCTATACAAGATTACAAATATTCAATACAGTAATAGAGTATCATATAAATATACAATTTCAAATTACACTAAAAATGAAAGTTTTGTAAAGTTGTTCATAGATGGCACCACGCGGCATGCATAATCATAATAAACCATTCAGTTGCTTGAATGCTTGAATCTCGTGTGTAAAGTTATTGATAATACACTACCATTATATGCATTCGTTTAGAACTTTATATAATAAGATATATATATATATATATTTTCTTTTTCTTAATTTAATTTAAACATAATTAAATTACAGGCTCTAGCTATGTATTATAATATATTATATTATATTATGAAATTAAATGGAACTAAAGTTGGGATTGGGAAAGGCATTTTAAGTTAATTGAGATATTATATCATTTACTTGAACTTTTATTAATAACACTAGGCAACAAATTTCAACTTTTTTTTGTTACAGACACGTGAACTACTGATTCCTACTAAAGCGCTGATGCTGATTTCAGATCTGATATCAAAATTTCTCTATCACGTCCAGATTTTGTGTAACCGAAAACCCCTATTTTTCATTTTTTTTCTCACCCGCTTCTATTACGAAAGCCGTCTAAGCTACTTTTCCGTGCCACGTTTTATGTTAAGCATACTTAAATAATTAGTGAACAGGGATGTCTTTTCCTTTATTCTGGCTTAAGACAGACAGCGGAATTCCGCTGGCGGAGTTACCACCCCTGCGCCCAACCATCCACCCAAAGCGCATTAGTATTTTGTTGTTACTACTGAAAGGCAAATTCCTGTTCTTAAGTGAAACTTTGGTGTGTCCTCTTCCTTTGTCGCTTGTAGGATGACGAGCTCTCCTTCTGCAGGAACCAACAATAATCTCCCATCATATTTGGGTTGAAATTACCTTGGTATCTGTTTTCCATAACTGAGATCTGTTGGTGGAAGCGCTCACCATGCTCGTCACTTACAGCCCCAAGGTTGGCCGGGAAGAAGTCAAGATGAGAATGTAAAAAATGAATTTTCAAAGACATTCTGCATCCCATTATTTCATAAGATTTAAGCATGTTTTCTACGAGTTTACGGTGGTTTTCAGCTTTGTGGTTTCCAAGAAAATTTTTGACAACTTCAACGAAAGATGTCCATGCTCCTAGTTCATTCTCATTTAGGTTAGATGGAAACGATGAGTCGTGGATGACACTGCGGATCTGTGGTCCAGTGAAAACTCCAGCTTCTAGCTTAGCATCTGTCAATATTCCTTTGAATTTATCCTTTAAATATTGGAAACCACTACCTTGATGATCCATACCCTTCACGAAATTTTTCATAAGGCCAAGTTTAATGTGAAGTGGTGGAAGATGTACTTTCTGAGGGTCAATAAGTGCTGGGTGTTTCACATTGTATTTACCAACAACATGTTCAGTTCTAGATGGCCAATCATGTTTTTGTAGTGGTTTCTTGTCATTTCTGCTGTTCCATAGACACAAAAAGCACATATGCTTTGTGTAGCCCAACTGTAACCCAAGAAGTAATGATACAACTTTAAGGTCGCCACAAATATTCCATGTGTGGTCCTTATATTTGATGAGTCTTAGCAGCAGTTTCATCGATTCATAAGTCTCATTAAGGCCAGTGGCATGTGCTACAGGTATTGAAGGTTTTTCATTGCCGTTGTGCAGTAATACAGCTTTAAGGCTAGCTTTACTAGAGTCAATGAACAGTCTCCATTCTTTTGGATCATAGCGACAGCCAATCCCTTGCATCAGACCACTGATATCGTGGCAGAAACAAACGTTTTCTTCCTGTAAGTAAAATGATGAAAACTGCAAATGGCGATGGCGGAAATGGGAAACTTTGGTGTTTGGTTGGAGAAGATTAAATTCTTGAAGTCTTGAAAAGCAACTCTGCCTTTTCTTTTGGTAATTCCAAATCGCGCACTAAGTCATTTAACTCCGCTTGACTTAACAAATGTGGGGAAATATTTGCATCTGGAACATATATGCCATCTTTCCCTGTTTCTATATCACTAGCAGAATCTTCAGATGAACTGCTGTCTGTTATCGTTGCTGGTGGAACTGGTGGTGGATTTGTTTCATCATGTGGTACTGGTTTCATTGCTGATTCGCAGTTTGGGTACGTGATCTTTGATTTGTTTTTCTTTGTGAAACCAGCAATCTTTGTCAAACAAAAATAACAATCATTGAAGTGATTTTTCGGCTCACGCCAAACCATGGGGACTGAGAACGGCATAGCTTTTCTTTTACCATTCATCCAAGCTATTAACATTGCATTGCACTGTGCACAGCAAATATGTGGTGCCCAGTCCCTCTGTTGGTCTCCTAACTTACAGTCAAAATAACACTTGTAGGCAAGTTTAATCTTTGTTGTTATGTTTCTACGTTGTGGCTTAGGTGTATATTGTCCACAGACAAAGCAGAAGTTGTCTGGGTGATTTACACAAGCACGTCTACTTGATGCCATTTTGAATTACCATACAATATCTGAAAAAACGTAGAAAGTAATTATTACGATGTGCAAATAAAAAGAAATACACACCGTAGTACAAAACAAATGCTATAAAAACCACAAGTCACCACAACCTGTCACTTGCTCATCAGCAGAGAGCTTCAACAACCGTTCTGCTTGACTGTCACGTAGCGACTGACCGTTGGGCCGTTGCCCGTTACTATGCTCTTGACTCAGTGTTGCCAACTCGGGATAAAATTTATTTATCAAAATTGTTCGAATTTGTATATAGTTGGCAAAAAAAATTGCTTTAACATTGAAAAGCAAGTTTCATATTACTGGCATTAAGCCGATTAAAACCAAAATCTGGACGTGGTAGAAAATTTTACTAAAAGTTATTTGCATTTTACACAAAATCTAGACGTGATAGAAAAAATCTAATTATAGATTTGAAATTAGCTAGGAGCACCTATTTGGTCTTCTGTAACAAAATCTTTGTTGCCTAGTGTAATCAATTTGTAGTAATGCTTAGTTAAGAATATTAATTTCTGTTTAATTAAATAAGATAATGTTTAATGTAAATCATTTACTAATAATTATGAAATTACGAAAAAGTATGTTAGATTTAAATTGTTTAAAATGGGTAGAGATGGTAGTCCTGAGAGGGGCCCAAGAGAGCGGACTACCCTCAAAACGGAGTCAGTCTTGAGGCAGGCGCGATACGCGTAAGATTTAGAGCCATGTGATCTTAAAGTCAAATTGTTTTGTGCCCTCTCCGACGTAAATATATTTAGTAATATTTCATACTCGCATACCCCTAACTTAACTAAACCATTTTCGAAATTAATAAAACGTTCATAAGTGTTAAAAAGGAGTATTAATATACCCCCCCCCCCTTTCCCCCTTTGTTTTGTAACGAACTTTGAGTCAGGTCTCGGCGTCGCTACCATGATATTTATACGATACGGCAAAAAGAGTGTAGAGAAACAAAGTGATAAATGAAAGAAAGAAAGCCGATAGAGAATAAATAGAGATATAGTAAAGTAGAAAGAAGTGTAAATAATGAAAAGAAAGTAAATTAATAAAGCTATTCACTACATCTGGTGGCTAGCGGCGGTCCTCCTATTATATAATATTTTGAATGAGGCTTACCCACGTGCATAGTATTTCGATTAAAATTCTTCAAACCCGGTATATTGGCAAATAGCGTTAATGAATATTTTATTTCGATTATTAAAATATCTAAATGCAAAGTTTATCCCGTTTGCAGGCAAATTTCGAAATTCATTCCTTAAAATTTCATTGTAAATATAAATTCAAAATGGCGCATCGCCTTCGCGTCCTGATAGCGTCCCTGACAAACTTCGCGCCTAAAAATTTAATTTGTTTTTTTTCTTTCTTTTCGTGGGAGTTCGTTGGATTCTGAAATGTTCCCTTTGTCCCATTTTTCATCGTCCAGTTCCGTTGCTTTTTCGTTTGTCCGACTCAATATTGCGAGTCATTATTACGTTAAATTTCGTTCATTCGGTTGGAGAGGATATAGTTTTGAACATTATCGTGCTGCCTGAAGACTCAATTTTTCTTTTTTTCGTCTCTTCCACTGTATGCTTGTTTCAGCTTACCTTTTTACTTTGTTTAAAATTTTTGAAATTAGTAGTAATTGTGATATAAAAATAGCGATTATATAGAAAAAATTTGTACGTAAGTAAATTGTTAGTTTAAATACAGTGATACACATTTTATATGGTCCTTTCAAAATGTTTTAGCGAAAATTTGTGAGAAATTTTCTGGGTTTCATTAGCAGATTTTTTATTATATTTCGATTGTTGTATATAATAATAGGATTATTTTGTTTATATAGATTTACGGGCTTTTTGCTTCGCTCGCTTCGCGCTATATAGGTTAAGTTACAGTTAATTGACAGTCGAAAGGTAATCTTAAACATATTAAATTTGTCAGATTATAAGTCGCCGTATAGGATTGTAAAATTTCAAAATAAGCAGAATTCGTTTAACTGAAATAGAGAAATGGTGGTGAAATTTTCTGTTTTTTTTTTATTTTTTTTATATACTCATTAATTATATACTTACTTATTAACTAATACGTATTTATTAGTTATATATATAATTACATATATTTATATACTCATAAACTTTGGTAGGTAAGCTGATGATCTATTTTTCTTCTCTCTGTTCCTTTCGTTCATTTCACGACAATTCCGACATATTTGGTAAAATGGCTATTGTATTGTAAAGAGGGATTTCTTGTAGGCCTATCGTAAAATGTTGTTCGGAGATTAACCGTTACTACGGTATGTCTATTGAGTAGTAAATTTTTAGTTATTTAACAAAATTTTAATTGGTTTAACATAAATAATCATAGGATTTTTCTTTAATAAGCACAAATGTTATGCATAAAATTCTAAATTGTTCTTTCCGCGCATAACATTGAATTTATTAATTGTAGGCCTAAAAGCGGCAGTAAATTTGATTTTTATTTTGGCGGCCAATGTGAGTTACGGTACACATTTTACTAAATCTGGATATTATAATTTTTTTTTGAATTACAGAAATTTGTGTAGCAAATTCTTTTCATATATTTTCTTTGTTTTATAAATTCATTCAATAATCAATTTTATTGGTACAGGTAGGCCGATTTTTATTTTTCTTTCCAGTTCAATGACAATGGTAAAATTTTTAGTTCAAATTTAGATTGTATTCTAAAAAGGATGTTTTAATTTGATATTTTAATTTGGGTATTAGAAATGAAAAATTTCTTTTTTTTTAGTTCGAGCGTTTGCATGGAAAATATTACGAAATTATGTTAGGATATAATGAAAGTTTCATTCGGTTAGGGATATTTGTAGAGAGGTTCGCTTACAAACAAAGCGACCGCTCTTAATTATGCAGTGTTGTTTTTGTTTACAGTGGAATGCGTGTCTTTGTGAGTGCATATTATCTATTCTTATTTAGTATAATTATGCAAATTTGTAGTTTCACTTGGAAACGATAAATTACTGAGATTTTTGTGATTTGCAAACCATACTGGGGTTTCTGTTGAAGGAGAGAGTTGTATCTCAGATGTAATTTGCTAATTGCGAGTTCAATTCGTAGGAAATTTGACGTTTCAAGTTGGAATTACTGTATTAAAATAATTTTTGGTAGTAATATTTAAATTTTTTTACTTTTTAATAACTGTTTAGAAAATTATTATTGTTTAAACCTTCAGTCGGAGTTAACTAATGCATTTGAAACATTGACTCAAGTGTACACTCGGAAATGGAGCCTTCGAGATAGCCAGTAACGTTTTTGTGGCGTCTTTGTGTGCTCCTCCTCAAAGCAAGAGGGTTCATGATTGTTAGAGAATGGATGACATGAAGTTTCTGGGGTTCATTTTTGTCTTTTGTATTTAAAAGTATCGATGTGATTTCTGACGGTAGTTTGAACAATAATAGTTCTTAAATTATACTAACAGTTACTATGTATGGGTGCTTTTATATTTATACTGTATAATTTTGTTTAGCGTTTTATGACTTTTTTTTATCTTCTCTGCTGTAACTGCCATAAGTGACCTTATTGGTAGCTAGATGTGATTAAATTTTTGCGAAATTTTTAGATTTATTTTTTTTTTCCGTGAATTTGGCCAGAGCAAATGTGTAGTTAGTATTTCGAAGTGAACTGTCGAGAAAATTCGATAAATTAAATATGAAATGATAAGCAGTGCAGAAACACGTTTCGAATAAACTTTTTTTTCAAAATTGCAAAGGCTCGGTTTGGGGGTCAACCAAGTTGAATCCGAGTTCCATCAAGTGAGTTTAGTCGACCGGATAGGTGATCGATCACCAATGAGAGAGAGAGAAGAGAAACCAAATGGCGCATGGACTTGGCGCAGGATGGTTTCGGAAGAGAAGAGAAGAGACAGAAGAGAGGAACCGAATGCGCATGGACTTGGCGCAGGACAGTTTCGGAAGAGGAAGAGAAATTTACGTGTGCAGGGTCTTGGCACACGAAAGTTTCGATCGAAGATGGTCTACTGGTATTTTTCGGGCAGTAGCTGGTCACGCTGCTCGAATGCTTCGCTAAATATGTGTCACAGCGCGCGGTAGACAAGCCACGAGAGCTTGAACGGGTGCCTACGACTGTACTGTCCATACAGACATACAGTAGGTTCGTTGGGAAACGGCGAACGGCGGAGTCATCGTTTGATTGTTGCCAGTAGAAGAGTCTTTCAGCTGGACGTAGGAAGAGCAGCGTTCACCGACAAAAGTGGAGATGAGACAAGGCGAGTTTCTTCATCGACTTCTAGAATTGCAAATTCCGTCCAATTCCAGCGCGTGGTCCCGCTTTCAGATATCTCCCCCCCCCTGATCCTTTTAGAATTGGACGTCTCTTGTTTTTTTTTTTCGCCATTGGAGAGAGAGCGGAACCATTATAGCGTGCTGCCCTGTTGCATGTTGATTGATGCAATCCCTTGCATTCTAGCGAAGTGAGCAGGAGAGCTGCGATTGAAAATTGAAATCCGTTGTCAGCGTGCGGAGTGTCATCTAAACAACGTCCAGCAAATAAATGTACTGATTATTAGGCAATGAAATGATAAGTGAAAAGGGCGCGATTATTGCCCATATTTGTTGTGTTTTTCGTGAAATAGTATGTGCGCTCTTGGTCAGTATTTTATGTAAACTTTTTCTTATTTTTTTTCTATGTTGCCCTGATAGTAACTGTATAACTATACAAATAATTGTTTCAAATGTAAAGCGATCGTTGATGAGAAATCGCGGGAATAGATTGTGAACTTAGGATTTGTGTAGCCACTGTAAGAAAATTTTCTGTTATTTTTTTTTGGCATGTATAGATTAGTTACAGGTTGTAATTTAATTATTAGAGTGAAATGTTATTTTATGCAAATGTGAAAATTATAAAGTTTTCGGTTTTTATAATATGATACAATATATGTGGAATTTGTCATCTATTATTTCTTGTCTATTTCTAAACTTTGAATTGTTAAAGAAAAAAAAAAAAAAAAAAAATTGCAAAATATATAAATTTGTTGAATAAAATTATGAAATTTGTTAAACGATATTAATAAGTTTTACTAATGGAAAAACTTATTTTCAAGGGGGTGATGCGAGTGTAGTAATGCTTAGTTAAGAATATTAATTTCTGTTTAATTAAATAAGATAATGTTTAATGTAAATCATTTACTAATAATTATGAAATTACGAAAAAGTATGTTATTTAAATTGTTTAAAATGGGTAGAGATGGTAGTCCTGAGAGGGGCCCAAGAGAGCGGACTACCCTCAAAACGGAGTCAGTCTTGAGGCAGGCGCGATACACGTAAGATTTAGAGCCATGTGATCTTAGTCAAATTGTGTTGTGCCCTCTCCGACGTAAATATATTTAGTAATATTTCATACTTGCATACCCCTAACTTAACTAAACCATTTTCGAAATTAATAAAACGTTCATAAGTGTTAAAAAGGAGTATTAATATACCCCCCCCCCCCCCCCCCCCTTCCCCCTTCGTTTTGTAACGAACTTTGAGTCAGGTCTCGGCGTCGCTACCATGATATTTATACGATACGGCAAAGTGTAGAGAAACAAAGTGATAAATGAAAGAAAGAGCCGATAGAGAATAAATAGAGATATAGTAAAGTAGAAAGAAGCGTAAACAATGAAGAGAAAGTAAATTAATAAAGGTAGTCACTACAATTTTAAAACTATTAATTAATTAAAAAGTATCGGTATCGGCACTTTTTTGTGGTATCGGTGCAACTCTAAAAAATAGGTCCTGCTCCAACCAGAATAGCCTAAACACAACCTAGGCTACGTTGAAGATGGAAGACCTAGGCTAAAGATGAACCAGCCTAGTTGTGTGTCCATAAACAGAACTTCCATACTCTTTTGTTAAACAATTACAGCTAAAATGTCAGCTTATTTAATCTAAATTTAATAACTGAAGAACTGAAGGGAATATGAGAATAAAAACCCACTCTAATAGACAGAGTTTATTTCCACGACAGTTTCGACGCCCACTGGCATCCTCCTCGGGTGGATACAGAAACACAAATGAAACAAAACAAGAGGGAAAAACAGTTCAGGGATCGACCGTTAAGAAATTCGCACCTAGGTTGGATTCCATTCTCTCGAGACAGGAGGGGCATTTTCATTAAGTACATTCGCACAAATTTTAAAACTATCTTCCTGTTCTAAACATACAGATTCTATTATTTTTACAGAAATTATAAATTTATTATTACATTGGTTATTACATTGTTGTTTATTATACAGAAATTATAAACCGAAAAACGAATGAAAAAAGGCGATTAGGAAATAATCCAGAGACCATTGAGAAATTCGCACCTAGGTTAGATATCTGTATGTATAGAACAGAAGAATTTTTTAATTTGTGGAAATGTAGTTATAAGCTGACCCTGTAATAAAATGCCCTCCTGGTTTCGGGAGAACGATATCTAACCTAGGTGCGAATTTCTCAATGGTCTCTGGATTATTTCCTAATCGCCTTTTTCATTCGTTTTTCGGTTTATAATTTCTGTATAATAAACAACAATGTAATAACCAATGTAATAAATTTATAATTTCTGTAATTAATAATTATGCAATATTAAATGTAATAAATTTAATTATAAATGTAATAATTATGTAAAAATAATAGAATCTGTATGTTTAGAACAGGAAGATAGTTTTAAAATTTGTGCGAATGTACTTAATGAAAATGCCCCTCCTGTCTCGAGAGAATGGAATCCAACCTAGGTGCGAATTTCTTAACGGTCGATCCCTGAACTGTTTTTCCCTCTTGTTTTGTTTCATTTGTGTTTCTGTATCCACCCGAGGAGGATGCCAGTGGGCGTCGAAACTGTCGTGGAAATAAACTCTGTCTATTAGAGTGGGTTTTTATTCTCATATTTTGACCTTCACGTAAAAAAGTGAAGTTTTTTGCATTTATAACTGAAGGGAAGTTTATGAACTTCTTACCTTGAAATTATATATAAATTTAATTTCTTGATACCAATAATGAACTTTTTTATTCCGGCTTCTTTCGTCTCGCCCTTCCCCGTCCTTCTTGTTATTATGCTTATCCCGATCTTTTTCTTCTTCCCAAAACCATGTTGCCATTTCTAGCTATGGGATCTTTTTTTCTTTTCATCCCATATTTGTTTCTTTGTTGGTGTCTTTTTAATTTTTCTCAGCAAGAGTTCAAGTTCTCCTCCTGATTTACTTTTATTATTATTATTTTTGAATGTCAATATGGCTTATCCAAGATTAAGTGGGTCTTCCATTTCGGTACTCCCAAATTTTCCACAGAATCTTCGTATTAAGGATACATTAAAGAACTGGAAAGGCAAGAAATCAAAGCAATTGGACGATAGTTGGAGGGTTGAGAGCAGTCACCCTTCTTTGGGACAAGCTGAATGAAAACGAACTTCCAGCAGGAAGGAAAAGTACCTGATGAGAGACAAAAGCGAAAGAGTTTGCCTCGGCAGGGTGTCAGCACAGAAGCACAATTCTTAAGAACAACAGGAGGAACACCATCAGGACCATACTTCTTCCTTGAGTTGAGCTAGAGATAGTTTTTGAGGCTTCACTAGCATTTTTAAATTAGAAAGGGTTGAATTTGGGGGCATTTTTTGTTTTACATACTCGTATATTAAACAGTATAAAATATCTAACTATAGATACCAGATACCAAAAAGGTCAATATGTCCCAACTTATCCCCAGTTGACGGTACCGGTACTTAAAATGTTTTTTTTTATTTTTGTTTGTAAGTGACATCTGAGGCTTTCCTTATTAGGATTCAGCATTAAACAGCCAGCATGTTTGGACTCTACTTGCCCTGGTGGTAGTTCTCCATCGCAGAACTGTCCTGATGAAACCATTCTCCATGTTCATTGCTACCATCTCCCAGGTTTGGCGGGAAAAAATCAACGTGCAAGTGCAAAAAATGAATTTTGAAACTCGTCTTATATCTCAATGATCACAGGCCTGCGAATGAACTTTGTAAGAGTTGTTTTCTTACTAATAACTGATTTTTTATAATTCAACTACGCTGATTTCGAATAAGGTGTCCAATTTTTTTCTATCACACAAGGATTTTCTGCAAACTGGAAGGGAGAAGACAACATAAATTAATATTATTTATTTCAATTTACATTAGATACCTATTTCGCTTTGTTATCCTAATTACAAATGCAAACAACTTTAAAAAGAAAGTAGACTATTAACGTCAATTACATATTCATCTTAATTTGTCCTGAGTTTTCTTGTGAGATCTATGCCATTTAGTCTCGAATGTACAGGCTGTTCCTTTTCTTTTATGTATTAATTCTGGAGTATCCCGTTTCAACATCCAGCAGTAATCAGCCATCATGCTCATGTCCCACCTTCCCTGATATCTCTTCTCCACTTCTTTGATGTCTTGATGAAACCAAGCATTTATAGGCAGTAGTTTTTAATAAACATTTAATGACAATTACATAGATATGTAATATGACATTTTGCGAAAAATCTATACGTGATGGCGAAAAATGAATATTATTTTTGGAATCAGGGTGCAAAAATGAGTATATAAGTGATAAAATATTTCGGACAAGAAAATCATCGCAGGCCTGTGTGATTTCTAAGCTTGGAGAAGTTCATCAACCAAGTCTGCATAGTTGGTTTTTTCAGATTCATCCAGAACTTCATCAAAGGCACCATCTCATTAACTCATTTATTTGTGGACCAACGAAAATTTCCTCTTTTAATTTGGCATCAGTAATCAGATGAAATTTTTGTTTCACGTACTGGAATCCATCTCCTGCTCTGTCAATTGCCTTGACAAAATTTTTCATCAGTCCTAGTTTTTGGTGTACAGGTGACAAGTAAACTTTTCCAGGATTCACCAATTTATTTACGCAACAATATTTTTTGTGTAGGAGTGAAAGATTGACGAGGTGGCCAGTTTTTAACAGTATAATGAGAATTCTTTGCTCTGCTGTTCCATTCAAATGAACAGCAATATTTTGTATATCCAAACTGGTTACAATAGAGAATATGTACAGAATTACCATAAAATTAACAGTTGCTTAGAAAAACTCATCCACGATGAAAATCAACCACCAGAAACACACTACACTGCTCAAACCCTCCTAGCAAAAGGTTTTGCTGTAGAAACAGTTATTGTACCTGAAATTTGGACAGAATACATCACCTATCAGAAGTTCTTCAAAAAAAAAACTTGGATCTTTGCTCAGCTTGAAAGATTGTTGAAATCTCTGCATGAGTTTATCACGTGTTTTCATGATTCCTTTGATGAGTTTGAGGCTAAAGCCAAGGAAAAGACATAAAGATTATAAAGTTACCAGAATTCGAAGAAGAAAAATTATGGCAGGTGAAAATCCAGATCAAATAGTTTTATCAGAAAGAAAAATTTAGAATTGAAACATTCTGAAAATTAATTATTGACACTGGGTGTGAACAACAAAAGAGCAGATGTTTATAATGGTATCAATGATAAGTTTGGAATGCTCACCAATCTCTCTCAATTAACTTCAGAGGAAGCAGCAAAGTATCTCACCCAAATGATTCTGAGGGCAGCTTCTATTTTGTTGCAGCATTTTGTATTTGTCAAACAAAACGCTTTATCTGACACTCGCCCATTAGTAGTACTACAGGAAATTCACAAATTGAGGGATGTTTTCCCAAATATTTTAACTGTTTATCGCATTTATTTGTTTGATGACGTCAAATGGAACTGGGGAGCGTTCTTTTCCTCATTTGAGCAAATTAAAAATGCTAAACGCCAAATGCTAATCCAAAAGAAACTGCAAAATCTGTCATTGTTATGCACAAAAAACGATATTTTGCAGAATTTAAATACTGAATTTGATTGGAAAATTTAGTGATATGAAACGGCGCAAAAAACATTTGTAGGTTAGTAGTTGACTGGTAGTTGTGTAATTGGTTTGGTGTAATTGTAGCAGCTTGGTATATGTGTAAAACTTGGATTATTTGATTTAGAAATGAATGGCTTTATTAATTTACACGACTCTAAAATTTGTCTTGTTGAGGGGTCCAAGAATATTTTGGCTCCAGAGCCCAAAACCCTTAGTACGCCACTGGCTGTAACCCAAGAGCAGGTTTGAACGTGTCAGGAGCAGAAATTACATCATCCTACATTAGCTAAAATATTTTCTGCTTGGTTACTCTCAGCTTTGGGGTAGATGCAGTTTTAATTTTTTGTTCAATTTATCTATATGCAAATTTGGCCAAGAAGTAAGCCCCAAATTTCTCGAAAACCTGACGTGACAGCAAAATTTCGTTATCATTTTCGTAATCAGCATGCAAAAATCTAATCATAGATGAAAAATACAAAGGAAACAACAACTCTTCTGAGAAATAAAAATGTTGGTGTTATTAGGTTCACTGAATATGATACACCTGGCAGAGGTAATGTACTATTCAAATTCAAGAAGTAACTTTAAGAGCAGGTAAACTATAATGAGGACGAAGTCTCGCTGTCTAAAAGCAGCAACAATTTAGAAGTTGTGTAACTCAATAGAGAGAGTGTCAGACGTTTTGCTTATTAATTTACTAGTGGTGGTGGCAAGGGCATTAGGGTGCTGTCTGACCTGAGAGATTAGTGCGCATGGAGATAAGGAGATTTATTGTCTAAACAAATGGTTGCGTTTTTTTTTAGGTTTAAATTAAATTGCCAAATTTTATTACAGTATCAAATGTGTTAAAAGTTACTTTTACTCTGTAGCCTCCGAGTTTATTTTTTGTCATTGACTTTCAATCTATTCGATTTGGTAAATTATGATTATGAAGTACGTAAACATACGAGTATAATAATTTGTTGAAGTTATAGTACCGAAGAAAAACTAGTTTTAATAGATTCATCAAGATGTAATTTCCAAGTCTTGTACATTCATTCTTTGTAAACAGATTGATGAATGAACTGTACATAAATGTGTTGTCGAAAATTAATATTAAAACTAAAGTGAAGATGAGCACTTCGTAAATTAGTTAGTTACATTAGTTTTTAATTAAAAACTTTTTTTTCTAAGAAAGGTGTACTTCTAGACGTGAGACACAATCTTGTAAAGTTAGTGAAAGACATATCAAATCATTTAGCTGACTCAAGAAAAGGAGAGAGACTGAAATCTGGATTTAACGTGGCCATTCTAGGTAGACCTAACGTCGGAAAAAGTAGTTTCTTAAATGCCGTGGTGCAGAGGCCAGCAGCTATTGTCTCCTCTATTCCAGGTGAGTATCCTAAGGTATTGTCACCATTTATCGAAAAACTGTGTTACTAGATGTATTATTGATGTGAATGATCGGTATACCATTCATTCACATCAATAATATATTAGCATGTAGTGGCATCAGTTATGTAGCAATACTACATCAGGTAGTACTTAATATCGCCGAATCATGTCATACAAAGCCGAACTCCACTTAAGTTTTTGGTTACAAGAGGTATTTATATCGCCCAAATTTACTTTCAGCTCTCGGATTTAAAAGTTTTTACACAGTTTGATACTACTTGAGTTGGGGCTCAACTCTAAGTTCGCGCCCTCGCTCCTTTTTTGTGGCGAAATAAGGTTTTGGATGTTATCTGTTACTACTAAATTTTTCATAGCATCATAAAGATTTTAATTTTCTTTAGGAACGACTCGTGATGTAGTAGAAGTTGCTTTGGATTTGGGAGGATATCCCGTCAATATTAGCGACACGGCTGGACTTCGAAATACCGAAGGTACCATTGAGAAAGAAGGAATCCAGAGAGCTTTGTATCGAGTAAAGCACGCTGATATTGCGCTTATTATCGTTGATGCTTCGGAATTAGTTGCGCATTTGGAAAGTAGTCGAAAGCGATTTGATTTAGGGTCATTTCTGTTCGATTATTTTCGTCAACTTGACGTTTTGGGTGTCGATCTCTCTCCTCTCGGTACCCTCAGTGGGAGTAAATACGAATGGTTAGTTAATGGGAAATATGTAATCCTTTCGAATAAAATAGATTTGCTCGAAAGTAAAAGTAAAACCAGATTATCAGAAAAACTTAACGATTACGAAAATATTTACCTTGTATCGCTAAAGACTTTCGAAGGACTGGACTTAGTTTTAAATAAAATGAAAACTGTGTGTGCAGATTTATGCGGGTCAGATTCAGTTGCTGAAAGTCCTTATTTAACCTCCCAGAGGCAAAAAACGCATATTGAAGAGTGCTTTAAGCACCTTAAAACACTGTTAGGGCAACCGATTCAAGACACTTTGGGAATTAATTCGAATGATGAGGAAACTTTCAGTGGTGGCGATTACGAACCTCCCATTGACCTACTTCTTCGAGAAGAAACATTGGTACTGGCGGCTCAGAGATTACGGTTCGCTTCAACCCAGTTGGGATATGTCACAGGACATATTACCAATGAAGAAGTATTGGATCATATATTTTCATCTTTTTGTATAGGTAAATAAATGGATAGAGTATCGGTTTAGTAATAAAACTTCAGTTAAATGTTGAACTGAATTTTTATGTAAATATTTTTTATATAATTAAGTGGTGTCCTACTATTAAATATTTTTTTTCTTAAAATGGTTTTATTTCTTTCATACATCTGTAGACTTCTTCCAGCTCTGAAACAAAACAGAATATTTAAGCACAGCATGCACGTAAACCTGAATTTCTGGTTTTTAAACATTTTTAAAATTTTGTGTGTTAGTCTGCTAGAAAACGAAGCCCTAGACCAAGCTCTTGTGAACTCCCACTTTACATCTTACATCCGCTATGCAAAAAAATCCTGTTCCAAATCAATCCACTAACCATTTATAAGAGTTCCGACTTGTTGATACGACATGTATATCGACATTTTTTCAGTTTCTTCCATTCCATCAGAGGAATTGTCATGGACCCGAAAGCCTTTATTTTCGTCGAGTATTTTCCCTTCCACGTTCAGTTGTAACACCGGTTCTTTTTCTGCTCCTATTTGAATGCCTTTGATGTCGTAACTCCAATTTACTTTTCCAGACGCTTTAAAACGATAGAATGTATCATCGAAGTACAGAAGTTCCAATTACAAAGTATTCATATTTTATTTTATGAAGCTATTCCTCTATAGAACAAATTAACATTTGGAATGCCGAAACTAAAACGAATTTTCTATTGAACTTTGAGTGGTGCTACGACAATTGTTACCCAAAAAATTTCCAAACAAATTTACTTATGATCTGGAGTAATACTAGTAATATATAGTTAAAGATACCACTCGAGCAATATTTCCCTCCTTTCTCTAAATAAACTCCATTTTATTATGGCAAACTGATATTAGTATATAGCGATTGAAAAAAAAAAAAATACAAAATTACGACAGTTGCCCTAACTTCAAGTCTACTCCCGAAATAATTGTTATGATGCATTGACAATACCAGTAAACGAAGGTGATTTAGGATGCTAGGTCATATCTTTTTAAAGGCTTTATCCTGGGGGAAGGGGGGATTCTTAAACTTAACTGGTTATGATGTTTGAAGTCGTTTTTTTCAGTACGTGGTTAGAACGGAGTGGTATCAATAAGGTTACAGATTCTTAAAAACTTGGGCGTATTTGAAATAATGAAAACTTCAAAAGAAATGTATGTACAACTTACCTTTTAAGGTTTGCTCCTTCAACGATTCCTTCAGAACATTTTTTTGTGCATCGAAAGTTTCTTTCAGGGCTTCGCTTTGCTCCTTCGGCAGACCCAACTGCTGCAGCTCCGAATCCAAAATCTGGGCGTCTATTAATGCAGCAGTGGCATTGGATAGAATCCAGCGAAGAGCGGCAGTAGAAGTTCGGATGGAAGGCTCATCTAGAGCATCATATGAAAATTAATGTTGAGAAACCTTCCTCCTCAAAATAAAATGGGTAAATAGCTATGGTAAGTTATACCAAGGGTATAGTTTACCCGGTTATGAAATAAGAGTTAACTATCGGCCTCAATAACTTCATACAGAAGAAAAATTGTTAAATATTGTACAGTTAGCGAAAGATGATTTTTCCTTCTCCAGTCGTACACGAAAAGAAAACGAAAACTTTGGAAACAAATTTAAAAAGGAGTTTTATGGGAATAATGATTTGAGGATATTTTTCGTTTCTCTTAACACACGATTAAAATATTACAAAAATACTTACTTGACAGGCAAGTATAATTTAACACTTCGAATGCCATGTTGGTCACGTGTGTCCAACATGGCTGATAAATGTGTATGAAATATACTTGGCAGTCAGTGTTAATATCGTTATAACACTGTAAGGCTTGAAATTTTGGTTATTTACTACATTTTATACGAGTACAAAGAATTTAGTTTAGGAGTCATGACAATTTTAATGATGAACTAAGGTATATGAAATAGCTTTAATGAAGACAACGCAATTAGCACAGCAATCGGGTATATTAATTAAAATCAGCACTCAACCACAACCTCATGTTTCAAAGTTGTAAATTGTGATTGGGCATGTTTGTTTTCATAATGGTATTGAAATGAAGTGACAAAAACCCAACGTATCAAGAACTCGCTGGGCATCATCAGTAGTAATCTAATAAGGTTTTAATAATATCTCACCCGAAACTGGTATTTACCTCGTGCCAATAATGGTGAATGAAATGAAAATTACTAAAACGTAAATAGGACAGACCCATTCGAAAATATCCTTATCTAAAATTTCTACTTCGATAATTCTTTTTAAATGAAATAGAAATGACTAAAACATAAATAAATTCTTCGACCGAATATTCCTCGAATATGAGTTAGGCAGTCTCTAACTCTTGTTTCCAGTCTCCATAACGGTCAATCCGGTGACAGGACAGCCCAACCAGTGCCACCTTAACCAGTAGACCAACTCAACCAGTACAATCAAACCAACAATGGTCCAACCAGTAAGACTGGCATACAAAGCATGAATTGTACTCTACTTAATAATACCATTATGGTTCCATGTCAATTCATCCAGTGTAACCTTAACCAGTGCTAAGTCAACCAGAAGACCAACTCAACCAGCACAATCAAACCATGAATTGTACTCTACGTAATAATACCATTATGAGTATTCATCTTTGAATGTTAGCACTCTCCCTGCACTGGCTGAAACCAGTCCCAGTCCTGCGACGCGTGGAGTCGGAATGCTTTTACGGACTTCATTTTTTTTTTTTTTTTTTTTTGTTTTATTTGTTTTTGTGATTTTTTTTGTATTTTTGTATTTTATATTTTTTTGTATTTTTGTATTTTGTATTTTATACTTTTTGTATTTCTTAAAGATTGTTTAGCTGCAACTCTAAATAGTCTAACCAACAACTTGCATGTGAGCAATTGCCCTCAGATAACCCAACTTATCAGCCTCTCCATCATAAGACCTAACCTTAGCTGCAAGTCGATTTGTTAAGAGAACATAGGCATTTCTGGATCGCTCAAGATTTTGAACCTGAGCATTTTCAAATGTCAGCCTTTGAATTCCAATATCTTTTCTGATTCCATTCAAGAAAGACCACATTGTGGGATGAGAACACATGAAAAGCGACTTAAGAGAGTTATGAAATCCTTCACAACAATTAGTGGTCTTGGGTGCAGAAGCCTCTGCTCACAACTCTTTGAATCTCTCTTCAACCTCATCAACAGGTAAGAGAACATAGGCATTTCTGGATCGCTCAAGATTTTGAACCTGAGCATTTTGAAATGTCAGCCTTTGAATTCCAATATCTTTTCTGATTCCATTCAAGAAAGACCACATTGTGGGATGAGAACACATGAAAAGCGACTTAAGAGAGTTATGAAATCCTTCACAACAATTAGTGGTCTTGGGTGCAGAAGCCTCTGGCTCACAACTCTCTGAATCTCTCTTCAACCTCATCAACAGGTACAAAAGCAAGTGCTGGAAGAGATTTCACCAGGATTGCAAACTCATGCTCAGTCTCAAATCTGACTTTTAGACCCAACTCATTGACCTTTCTGATCACAGAGTGATTGAAGTGAAAAAAGCAACCAGAAACTTGAGCTTGAGGAAACTAATTTTTGAATTAATTGATTGCAGCCAACTCAAAATCCAGCAAAATTTTTGTAGGGTTCAGACCTTGAATCAGGTTTTTCAAGATTTCAATCATACGTGTGTATGTTTCAGCAGTTTTGTTTGGCAAAAGCAAGTAGATACACGGAGGATACGAATTCCAAACCTTGGCATGAATGGTGTAAAGTTGAAAGAAAATTGTTGGAGTGGTGTCAAAAGTCCCATCCCCCATCCACACCTCACTTTGAAGACAATTAACCAACTTAAGTGTGCCAAGAACCAAGATTCTCAAAGGATCATCAACTCCAGAATCATGCAAGACAATGTCTGTATAGTCATTTGGTATTTCAAAGTTTCGAGACTGAGGAGGAGGTTGAATACCTTCAATTTGTTGGCGCTTGCGTCTGATACGTCGCTCAATGGAAGACTTTTTTGACATTCTAGCTAAGAAAACATTGTTCAAGGGCTCCATATTGTCTCCAAGAATTGTCCTTGTGCTTGCAGGGTTGTTGCTGCATCCTCTCTAATTTTTGCAAGGACTGCATTTGTCTCTGCTTGAATTGAGTCTCCATAGTGGGTGTGATCAGTGGGCTCTTTCACAACATTCATGCCAGTTGTGATCATGGATGATCTGCATTTGAATTGCTGGTACATCCTGCACCTCCAATATGTTTTGCCATCTTCCATCCAAGCCTCATTTGTCGTAAGAACATACTCATACCCTTGGTAGACCAAGATTTCCCCACCCTTTTGTGACTTAGAAAATTGCAGTGCCATTTTGAAGGAAAAAACGAGAAAAAACTGAGAAGAAAGAAGTCAATATTCAAGAAAAATTAAAAAATTTGACTTTCGCCAAGCACAGGGCACACGTTCGGGGACTCTGTCGCCTACTGATGAAATAAAGAGAACAAACGCTCTAGGGTCGATCCAGGGTTGCCAACCATGACAGAAAAACATTCGCCAAGTTATTGCCTATTTATCGCCAAATTTCGTCAGTCATAAAAATACTGAAATATTTTTCGTCTGGCATCACGTGATTGTTTAATTGTTTTGTTTACTTTGCTTGTGAACCGCGCGTAAATTGTGAGAACGATGAATACTGTATGTGAGGTGACGTGTATGTATATATATGTATATAGTCTAAAAGTCACCAAAGGGTAAATATCACTAAATCTAAGCTGAATGGCAAGAGCAAGTCATAAACGAACCAACGCGGCTGTTCGTATTGCTTTGGTCTGGCCTAGACATGTTTTTTCCTATCTGACCTAATCTTTGGTGCTGAGTATAATTAGGTGATGAATCTAAGGTGACAAATCGGGTAGGAAGTTGTTCGTACTTAAGTATAGTTAGGGGTAATGTCTATAGCTTCTAAATTGGTAATGTAAGAGAGAGTTAGGTAGGCTGTTTGTGGGACACAGGAATAAAATGGTAGGCTTCAAGGAATACCTAATTCAACGCACCGGTAAGTGCTTTTGATTGTTTGCTAGAACCTAAGTAACCTAACTGGGGTGTCTACCCCACGCTATCACATTTGGCGACGAGGATGGGATTTGGCTCATTTGGTTAAATTTTGTTCATTGGGTTAAGTTTGGCTCATTGAGTTAATTTGGCTTATTGGGTTCAAGTGGTTGTTTGGAAAATTGGATGTAGCCTAGTGGGTCGTCCGATTTGGTTTGTTTGTGTGGGTAAGCTACCGTACTATAGCGTAGGTCCCGCCGCCCTAACTCTAAAACTAATTCCTACTCAGCCCTAACTCTAAAACTAATTCCTACTCAGCCCTAACTCTAAAACTAATTCCTACTCAGCCTTAACTCTAAAACTAATTCCTACTCAGCCCTAACTCTAAAACTAATTCCTACTCAGCCCTAACTCTAAAACTAATTCCTACTCAGCCCTAACTCTAAAACTAATTCCTACTCAGCCCTAACTCTAAAACTAATTACTACTCAGTCCTAACTCTAAAACTAATTACTACTCAGCCCTAACTCTAATAAAATTCACTATTCAGCCCTAACTGGGGAGTAACTAGACCAAATTTAAACCTAACCTAACCTACTTCACGTGATTTGGCCTAATTCGGTTTTGCTCTAGCATGTCGGTGATTGGCCATATAAGCCCCTACGAAGACAATGGGGAGGACTTCGAAGCTTATGCCACTAGGGTGAGGTTGTTTTTCGAGGCAAATTCCATTCCGGATGCTAAGAAAGTACCTACCTTTTTAACTATAATAGGCCCTAAAACGTTTGGTTTAGTTATGGACCTAGTTTCTCCTAAAGCACCGGAAACTTGCACCTATAATGAATTGGTACAGGCCCTAACCGATCACTACAAACCCCGAGTAGTTCTCATCTATGAACGTTTCAAATTTTATTCAAGGCATCAGACGGGAAATGAAAGCATTGCGGAGTTTGTTGCAGGAATAAAAAGCCATAGCCGTACGTGTAAATTTGGGGACAAATTAGATGAAATGCTAAGAGATAGGTTTGTAATGGGTCTCAAAGAGGAGTCTACCCAGAGAGCCCTATTAGCCATACAGGACCTAACTTTTAGTCAGGCTGTAGAAATAGCTACGGCTAGAGAAGCAGCTGCTAAAGATGTTAGAGCTTTTGGCAATCATAGTAGTAAAGCCCAACACGTAAATAGCTTTAAATCTTCGAGGCCTGGCAGACCTAACGAGCCTACTAGACAGGCAAATAAAAGGTATGAGGCGAATACGACTAAGCCTACTAATTCTACTAAGCCTTCCAAGCCATGTACAGCGTGTGGAAAACACCATTGGAAGAAAGATTGCCCTTTTAAAGAAGCAGTTTGCCGAAACTGTAGTAAAATAGGCCACATAGCTAAAGTGTTTTTCAAAGAAAACAAAGGGTGAAAATTCTAATTTTAACATTTCTAGTATAAATCCTCAAAAGGGAAATACTTCGAACATTGGAGTGGAGTACCTATTCTATGAGCAGCAAAGTGGGAAAAATACAGGCCCATATATTGTAGAGGTAGGCCTAAATGGAATTACAGTTCCTCTAGAATTGGATACGGGTGCTGCCCGGACGGTCATGTCCAAGGTAGTTTTTGATAAGATTTTCAAAAACACACCTAAACTACATGCATCTAAAACGATTTAAAAAAAATATGGAGACATACAAATACCTATTTGTGGAGAAGCATACGTCACAGTTACACTCAACCAGAAAACTTTGTCTCATCCTTTAACCCTTTTAGTGGTGGATGAGCAAGGGCCTACTCTACTAGGCCGTGATTGGATTGATGCTTTGAAAATGCCAATTGACAAAATCTTGCCAAGGGGTCAGGCAGATGTGCATACACTCTCATATCCATCTGACATAGACTCATTGTTAAGGGAGTTTTCTTCTATTTTTGGGCCTGAAGTAGGCAACCTAAAGGGCCATCAGGTCTGCATAGAAGTAGACCCTAATGTAACTCCGAAATTTTGTAAGGCTCGTTCAATTGCGCATGCACTGCGGGAGAAGGTGGATTTAGAAATTGACAGGCTGCTAAAAGATAAAATTATTGAACCAGTCACACACGCTAAGTGGGCTGCCCCAGTAGTTCCTGTACTAAAACCGGACAAGTCCGTGCGGTTATGTGGGGATTACCGTTTAACAGCAAATAGAGCCGTCCTTCTAGATTGCTATCCTATACCCAAGCCTGATGAATTATTTAGCTCTCTTGCTGGGGGTAAATATTTCACAAAACTCGATATGTCCCAAGCCTATGCTCAACTAAGTTTAGATGAAAACTCTAAAGAATTAACTATCATAAATACGCACCGAGGCCTATATAAGTACAATAGGCTATGCTATGGAATACCATCGGCTCCGGGTATTTTTCAGAGGACAATGGACCAAGTTCTAGGTCACATTCCAGGGGTACTTTGCTTTCTAGATGATGTCCTCATTTCAGGTTCGACTAAAAAAGAACACCTAACTAGATTAACCACGGTTCTAAAAAGACTCCGGGATGCTGGACTTAAGCTAAAGAGAGAAAAGTGTTCATGGGTCACTAACGAGGTTTCATATTTAGGGTTCCGCATAGATGCCTCAGGCATTCATCCAACGGTGGATAAACTAGAAGCAATAAAAAGGCACCACCTCCACAAAACATCACACAGTTACAAGCTTATTTAGGTCTCCTAAACTTTTATAGGAAATTTTTGCCTAATGCATCGACTTTCCTTGAACCCCTAAATAAGCTATTACGATCTGGGGAACAGTGGAGATGGGAGAAAACTCAAAAGGAAGCATTTGAGGCTTCCAAGGACGTACTACTAAAGTCCACTCTCCTAGTGCATTATGATCCTAAACTTCCTCTCGTAGTTTCAGCAGACAGCAGTTCTTATGGAATTGGGGCAGTGTTATCTCACCACATTGATGGTGTAGATAGGCCTATCTGTTTTGCTTCTAGAACACTAACCGAGACGGAAAGACGATATGCACAAGTGGAACGTGAAGCATTAGCCTTAGTATTTGCAGTAAAAAAATTTCATTTCTATCTATGGGGTCATGAATTTAAACTAATTACTGACCATAAGCCTCTTTTAGGTTTATTTTCACCTAATAAAAATATTCCAGTTATGGCCTCAGGTAGGATTCAACGATGGGCACTGATTCTACAAGCCTATAAATTTGACTTAGTACATCGGTCAGGTAAACTTCTAGGTACGGCTGATGCGCTAAGTAGGTTGCCCTTAGAAAATCCAAATGATTGTGTACCTATACCTACAGAATGGGTTCACTTGGTGGAGTTTTGGAATCCACTCCAGTATCTGCAGTACAAATAGAGCAGTGGACAAAATCAGACCCTATTCTGTCTAGGGTCATCCATTTCTGCTCAGTTGGTTGGCCTACTAAGGTTGAGAGTGAATTACAGCCTTTTTATCAGCGTCATTCTCGTGGGGAGGAAATGCAAGTGGTGTTGGATAAATTTTTGTTTAAATATCGAATACACCACACACCACGACGGGGGTGTCTCCCTCTAAACTTCTGATTGGCCGGGGAATTCGTTCAGTTTTCGATTTGTTACGTCCAAACGAAACGTTACAACAACGAGTTTTACGCCATCAGGAAAAACAGAAGTTGTACCACGACACTAAAAGAGGGAGAGTTCTAGAAGCGAAACCTAATGATCCAGTTGTGATTCGCAACTATGGGGCTGGACCAAAATGGGTTCCTGCAACTGTGCAGGAGAGAACGGGCCCTGTTTCCTTCAAGTGCCAACTAGAAGATGGTCGTTCTATTAAACGCCATCAGGACCAGATATGGGAACGTGAAGTGCAGAAGGACCAGAGTCTTCCGGAAGAGAGAACTGATCCTCCGGAAAATGGTTCAACTTGCCCGCCTATACAGGTTGCACCTAATCCTACTACATCAACCCCGCTCCGCAGGTCGTCTAGGGTCCCTCATCCCCCTGACAGACTAACTTGTCGGGGAGGAGTGAGGTGACGTGTATGTATATATATATATATATATATATATATATATATATATATATATTATATGTATATAGTCTAAAAGTCACTAAAGGGTAAATATCACTAAATCTAAGCTGAATGGCAAGAGCAAGTCATAAACGAACCAACGCGGCTGTTCGTATTGCTTTGGTCTGGCCTAGACATGTTTTTTCCTATCTGACCTAATCTTTGGTGCTGAGTATAATTAGGTGATGAATCTAAGGTGACAAATCGGGTAGGAAGTTGTTCGTACTTAAGTATAGTTAGGGGTAATGTCTATAGCTTCTAAATTGGTAATGTAAGAGAGAGTTAGGTAGGCTGTTTGTGGGACACAGGAATAAAACGGTAGGCTTCAAGGAATACCTAATTCAACGCACCGGTAAGTGCTTTTGATTGTTTGCTAGAACCTAAGTAACCTAACTGGGTGGGTAGTTGGGAGGTAACGAAAATGGTTCACTGAGTAGGTAGGTAGTTAATCTAACAATTATTAAATTCCTTTTATGTCAATAACTGGGTGGATGAAACCAATTGGTTGCTCACCAGAGTTATTCTCCACACTAGTATTTATATACTGTGTGACAAGAGCGTGCTCGGTAATAGATATACATTACCGATCAACCAACCGAAGAAAAAACCAAGACGACGCTGGTGGAAAAAGCCCCGCGAAAAGGAAGACAAGGGAGAGCGAAAACGAGGAACGGGGCGACAAGACGGAACGAGAGAAGGGAGAGGAACAAACAACGGAAAAAAGATCCCCACCAGCAAGTACGCTCTCAACAATTAAACAAAAGGGGAAAAGGGACTCTCTAATAACTAGCAGTAAGTGACTAATTGTTTTTAACCCAGTTAGAAGTAAACACATTAAATTAAGCTGGGTCAGACAAATTAGGCCTACATTGTGGCCTAAGACCTAGCATCAACTCATAGCTTAACAAAGGTGAAGGTAGATTGCCCTAACCTAATTTGGTGAGGAATCCTACTGTGGACCTCAATTTATCTGCCCGCTCTGGACCATTTCCAGAATCTCTAGGCTGACCCCTACAAGGCTAGACTTAATCTACTCTATAGTTAGACTGGAGATATAAGGGGTGGGTTAATTGTGGAGCAATTCATACAGAGCAATTTTCACAACTGCTCGACAGAGGCGTACCAATACTTTTTGCCGCTCGGGGCGAAAATGCCAACGCCGCTCCCCCCCCCCCCCCCCCCCGCAATAATTTTCAATTTTAAAAACAATTCCTTTACAAAAATACACTTCTAAACAAAACTTTTATTGGAAGAAAAACTTAAGTAAAGCAACTTCAATTTTAACAATACTACATAATGTACCGTACATAATACACTACATAATTTTAACAATAACTATATAATGTATAATGCCTAGTTAAATTTTCGGACTTTCATAACAGAAAATTCATGAATGATTTTTTCTATGTCCATTGTCTCTGCAACTTCGCGTTCAATTGAAATAATCGCCAAATTGCTCAGTCTAGATTGACTTATAGTTGACCTGAGGTAAGTTTTTATAAGTTTCAGTTTCGAGAAACTTCGTTCGCAACTTGCCACGGACATGCATGTAGTTAGACAGATCCGGAGGGCAATTGTTATATGAGGCAAAGATTCCACTAGATCCCATTTAACGATCCACTGAAGTAGTTTTAACATATCCTAGTTCTTTGGATCATCGTCGACGCTTATGCTTTCGAAACTGAGCAAATGTCTGCGCAAACGCTTTATTTCTTCCAGTAGACTTCCTGGATTAATGTCATTGTAGATGGAAGAAAAATTATTGACCTTGGTATTAATTTCTTCATCTTTGGACTGATTCAAAAGGTACGAAGGAGACATAAATTCAAAGCAATCATTCATGTTTTTATGACAAACTGTGCGTTTTTCAATTTCTGCTAATAAACGATCCATGATTTCAAAAAATTCTCTGCGTACATCCTCTTACACGGTCAATCCAGCATCACGAGCTTGCTCTCCAGGCATTCTTCTCCGTCTCCTGACTCTGCGGTCTATACTGATATCCATTTCATTACAGAACTCTTCGGCGGCATCTGCAGCGTTTGATACTACTGCCTCTCGTTCATTAGTTAAAAACACGGATAAAGAGTTCATTTTTAATGCACACTATCCTTAATAGGAAGATTCTTAAAAACTTTCTTCTCACAGTCTTCTTTCAGATCGTCAGTAGGGATTCCGCAAGGACGCTCAACTGGCGATCTTCTTGCATATCTCTCTGACTCTTGGTCATCCTCCTTTCGAGATTTCGATAAAACGTTTGCTATTATGCTGGACATATCAAAAGCTTTTGATAGAGTCTGGCACAAATCTTTAATTTCGAAACTGTCCTCCTTTCGTTTCTATCCTTCTATCTATCTGCATCTCAAATTTCCTTTCTGGCCGATCTATAGCTGCGGTTGTAGATGGCCAGTGTTCTTCTCCTAAAGCTATTAACAGTGGTGTTCCTCAGGGTTCTGTCCTGTCACCCACTCTTTTCCTTTTATTTATTAATGATCTTTTAATTCGCGCTTCCTATCCTATTCACTCCTATGCCAATGATTCCACTCTTCACTTCTCCACCCGCTTCCCAAAGTGTCCCTCACAGCAGTCACTTCATGATTCACGTAGGACGGCTGTAGGACACCTGATCTCTGATTTTTCTACTATATCTGATTGGGGCAGAGAAAACCTTGTGGCTTTGAATGCCTCAAAAACTCATTTCCTCCATCTGTTTACTCGTCACAGTCTTCCACACGACTATCCTCTTACCCAGTGGGGTATCAAGGGAGGGGCGAGAGGGGCGACCGCCCCGAGCGGCACTTCCCGAGGGGCGGAAAATTACTGTCAGGCGGGCGCAGTATGCAAAATTTTGGGTTTTTATGTCTTAAAATGCAACCCTCCAAAAAATTATATCTCATCATTGTCGCGCGTTATTTGTGTACAAAATATCCATGGTTTTGATGAAAAATCATCATTAAATGCTATATATGCCACCTCAATGCCACTATTTCCACAAATAGTTGCGTTAAATTTTCACATCGGAAAGGTTGCCAGCCCTATTTTTCAGACTTTCCCTATATTATTTAGGTTAGGCTTTGCATTCTTTGAGCTTTGATGATGTTAATAATTAATTAATGGTTGTTTTATTTTGCAGATACCCTACTGAATTAGCAAACATGAGCAAACGACAGAGACTGAGTGGTGCTGCATACAAGAATCTTCGCGAAAAAAAAGAGGAGGAAGGCAAGCGTGCTGCTAAGCGATTTCATCAGTTAATGGGATTCTCAGACACACCTTCAGTGCCTTCTGGGAAGCAAGGAGATCAACCGCAATGTGATATATCTTTAGAGATAGATGTTCAAGCGGCAACTTCAAGTGAACCCCCAAATAATCAGGATGAACCCTCATCTACATCACAAAGTCACCCACCACCCATCACCCACAGAGTCTGTTTAACGATTCTGGCAACTGGCCCGTTCCAATGACGGACAATTTGAGAATCGAACTCATTAAACGTGGACCATCACATTTGAAAAACATGAATGGACCCTTTCCAGCTGATTCAAACAATAGGTCAATGTCAAAAGTTTGGTATTTCAAAACTTTGGAAAATGGCGAAAAAATTGAAAGGTCATGGCTAATTTTCTCACCTTCAAAATGTAGCTTGCGTTGCTTTTGCTGTCGTCTCTTCAACAACATCTCCAGTGCATTTGGAAAAGAAGAAGGATTTTTTGCCTGGAGGAAACTGAATCCAAGAGTACCTGAACATGAAAACAGTCCATATCATACCCGATGCTTTGAACAATGGAAAGAGTTGTCTATGCGCCTTCAGTTGAATGCTACAATAGATAATGCACATCAGTTGCAAATAAAACATGCTACTGCTAAGTGGAAAGAAATACTGAGACGAATTTATGACTGCATCATGTTCTTGGCAAAACAAAATCTTGCATTCCGAGGGCACCGAGAGAACTTAAATGAAGAAGCTGGGCTAGCTGGCAATTCTGGAAACTTTTTGGAGTTAATAAAACTAATGGGCAAATATGACCCAGTAATTAGGGAACATCTTACAAAAATACGAATGACTGACAAGATATCCACTACGTATTTGCCACCTAACATTCAAAATGAGTTCATCACACTAATCGGTTGTAATGTTCGAAAATGTATAATTGATAATGTGTCTAGTGCAAAGTACTTTGCAATAATTTTCGATAGTACACCAGATATATCGCATATTGATCAGATGTCTCAGGTAATTCGCTATGTGTCGATTAAAGATGGTAATGTAGAGGTGAAGGAATCCTTCGTTGATTTTATTAAATTAGAGGGGAAGACTGCTGAGGCAGTTACTGATCTCATTGTCACTAAGCTCCGTGAGGATGGGCTGGATATCCAGAATTGTTATGGTCAAGGGTATGACAATGCTGCTACGATGGCAGGTATTCATCTTGGAGTTCAACGCAGAATTCTTGATGTTAGCAAACACGCTGTTTTCATTCCTTGCAATAACCACTCGCTGAACTTGGCTGGAGTTCATGCCGCGGGACTGAGTCCTAATGCTGTAACTTTCTTTGGAACAATTGAACGAATTTTCGTCTACTTTTCTTCCTCTACTCATCGTTGGGATGTCTTAACAAAACATTCCAAAATCACTGTCAAGCGAGTCTCTGATACGCGGTGGAGTGCTAAGTATGATGCTGTTTCTAGTCTTAAGAAGAACTTGACTCACGTTGTTAGTGCCTTGGAAGAACTGAGTGAAGGGGTCTCCGAAAATCTGGACACAAAGGGCGATGCTGAAGCTCTGTTGACCTCCATCATGTCATACATATTCATTGTGTACTTATTTTTCTGGGATCCAGTGCTGAAAGAAATCAATGATGCTCAGCTATATTTTCAAAGAAAGGGACTTGCTTTGGACCAGTGTGCATTAAAAATGAACTCTTTATCCGTGTTTTTAACTAATGAACGAGAGGCAGTAGTATCAAACGCTGCAGATGCCGCCGAAGAGTTCTGTAATGAAATGGATATCAGTATAGACCGCAGAGTCAGGAGACGGAGAAGAATGCCTGGAGAGCAAGCTCGTGATGCTGGATTGACTGTGCAAGAGGATGTACGCAGAGAATGTTTTGAAATCATGGATCGTTTATTAGCAGAAATTGAAAAACGCAGTTTGTCTTAAAAACATGAATGATCGCTTTGAATTTCTGTCTCCTTCGTACCTTTTGAATCAGTCCAAAGATGAAGAAATTAATACCAAGGTCAATAATTTTTCTTCCATCTACAATGACATTAATCCAGGAAGTCTACTAGAAGAAATAAAGCGTTTGCGCAGACATTTGCTTAGTTTCGAAAGCATAAGCGTCGACGATGATCCAAAGAACTGGGATATGTTAAAACTACTTCAGTGGATCGTTAAATGGGATCTAGTGGAATCTTTGCCTCATATAACAATTGCTCTCCGGATCTGTCTAACTACATGCATGTCCGTGGCAAGTTGCGAACGAAGTTTCTCGAAACTGAAACTTATAAAAACTTACCTCAGGTCAACTATAAGTCAATCTAGACTGAGCAATTTGACGATTATTTCAATTGAACGCGAAGTTGCAGAGACAATGGACATAGAAAAAATCATTCATGAATTTTCTGTTATGAAAGTCCGAAAATTTAACTAGGCATTATACATTATATAGTTATTGTTAAAATTATGTAGTGTATTATGTACGATACATTATGTAGTATTGTTAAAATTGAAGTTGCTTTATTTAAGTTTTTCTTCCAATAAAAGTTTTGTTTAGAAGTGTATTTTTGTAAAGGAATTGTTTTTAAAATTGAAAATTGTTGCAGGGGGGGGGGGGGCGGCGTTGGCATTTTCGCCCCGAGCGGCAAAAAGTATTGGTACGCCTCTGCTCTTACCTTCAACAACACAACGCAATCCGTGCTCTTCTCTTAACATTCTTGGCCTCTCCTTTTTTTGTGATCTTTCCTGGAAAGATCATGTATATTCTCTTTCTAAAACAACTTCTAAGAGGTAAGGTGTGCTGTACCGCATCCACAGTTTCTTTACCCCCACTCAGTTACTCTCTCTGTACAGGGTTCTTGTTCGTCCCTGTATGGAGTAAGCTTCTCATGTATGGGGTGGCTCAATCCACACAGACGTACCTGATCGGGTGGAATCAAAGGCTTTTCGTCTCATCAATTCCCCGCCTCTTACTGATTGTCTTCAATCTCTCTCTCTCTCCACCGCAATGTTGCCTCACTCTCTATTCACTATCGCTATTATAACGGACATTGCTCTTCTGAACTTTCTAACTGCATGGCTCTTCCTTTAAGGAGAGCACGCAGCACTAGATTTTCTACACATTCTCATTCCTTTTCTGTTCAAATATATAACGCAAGGGTTAATCGGTATTTTCAATCTTTCACTTATTCAACCGATCAACTCTGGAACAATCTTCCTCAATCCATCTTTCTTCCTGTCTTTGCCCTTCCAGCTTTCAAACGCAGAGTGTCCAGGCATCTCGAAAACCCCGGACCTTGAATTTGGCTCTCTTCTTCTTCTATTGGAGGGTGAAGGGCGCTCTTGCGGGCATTTGCCTTTGTCCTTCCTTCTTGCATAAAAAAAAAAATCAGTCGGGAGAGTCAAAGAGTGGCACAGTGCTCAGACCAACTAGTGCTGCCCATCATTACTTTAACTCCTGTATTATTATTACTGTCATCATCAGGATTCGAATCCCCGACCTCAGTCGCTTTATTTCGCTTATAGAGAAACGGTGTTACTCACTGAGCTACGGTCGTCAGCAACAAACTATAGTGGAGGATACACTTACCGAACTTAGTGTCTGATAACAGCTGACAAATATGTTCATACTGAAATAAAAATTATTTTAGTAGACCTACAATTATCCCACAAATTCTGAAGTTCATTAAATAAAAAATTGTTTTTAATATGATATAAAATTGTCTGTAAAATCTTAAGAATTTTATTCCAAATGATCTTATTTCGCAATAAACTTTTTTTTTTATGAAGAACTTTGGACTCACATTTAAATCATTTCCACAGATGCTGCCAGCAACGAGAGAAGAAAGCTCCTTCAAAGTTGATGGTTTCTGAGTACAGTAAAAGATGAAACTTTATTAATTAATGTTGCACTCTTCAATTGGGTAATTAAATAAAACCTGAGTAGGTACGATTACAAATAACCTTAGGAGGTTAATAACAGAATATATTATCGTAATGTATTAACCCTCGAAAGCCAGCGTAGCCTATTGTAATAAAAGTACTTTTGTTTTTCTGGAAATTGTCTTTTATTGTAGGCAAGTTAATTTTTATTGTTGTTTAGTAACAATAAATTGTTTAAGTCAAGCTATACATGTAATTTCCATTACGTAGACCAAACACTAGTCCGTATGTGTGACCTTCTAGTGTTAAAATTGTTTGTCTATTTGTCATCCATATATGGTCACCCATCAGGGCCGGATTTAGTTCAGGGCAGACTGAGCAGCTGCCCAGGCACCCACCCACACACAAAAAAGGTTGGTTGGGGGGGGGGACAAAACTGTTCAAAAAAAAAATTTGTTCTGGTGTTTGTAATACGTCAGACTCGGAGTCATAATCAGATTCAAACATAATTATGGAAATTGATTAATTGATAAATAAAATAAATAATTGATAAATAAAAATTGATTAATAAGTTTCGTTCAGCTTTATTGAATCTCCTCGTAACCCTTCTATAACGTAACATGTTGCCAGATATCAGAGCTGGGCAATAAATACATTGAATGTATTTAAATACTAAATACTAAATACATCGGAGAAATGTATTTAAATACTAAATACTAAATACATTTTACGAATGTATTTAGATACTAAATACAAAATACATCAATTGTATTTCAATACATTTGTAAATACATTTTAAATACATACAAATTTTAACATATGCATTCACTAATTCATGTTTTGATAAATTTCTACTTTAGTGCACTTTACCTTATTACCGTCTTTAGATTTAATTTTAAAGTATTTTCCATCAAACAGAGGGTGCACTAAATTGTTATCTGCAGATATATCACTGTTTGATTCACCGGATTTGCTTGTTGAAGCCATGACACGCACACGATAAAGAAATCAACCGCTTTCGACTAAGAGTGGCACACAACTGATTGAACTGACACGTTGAAACATGAACCATGCTGTACTACACTGTCGACGCGTCGTACTGTGCTAGTACAGAACGTGTATTAAACCAGTAAAAGTATTTACATTTTTATATTTTGAGTATTTAAATACATTGTATTTAAATACTCATTAAAGTATTTAAATACTATATTTAAATACATGAAAAACAATGTATTTATAAATACAGTTCTAAATACACAAATGTATTTAAATACGTATTTAAATACAAATGTATTTAAATACTGCCCAGCTCTGCCAGATATATCCAATACATTTTTTGTGGGACATGCACAAACAAAATTCGGTTCACAGAATAAATCTCGTAACCTATAAACCACAAATGTGGCTAATTACTAGCATTATATGATATAAAAATTGTATGTAATATTTTGTTTTTTATATAAGAAAAGGGTATCAATGTGTTAAGTATATACCAAAAATTCTAAATTCGCAATTCATTAGTTGAAGTGTATCACAACATATTAGGCTAACTAGCCACAATTCTTAAGTTTTTCTGTATTAGGCTAGATATACATGCTTTCACATTTATCTTTTCATGTAGTAGAAATTTCGGGGAAGTGTAGTTTACATCCCCCTGACGCAAAAGGGGACACAAACTACACTAAGTCAAAGTTGGGAAACGTAAACTACACTAGGATCTTTAGGAGACATTTTTTAAATGAATCCATCAAATAAAACGTTAAAACTAACGAAAATATTACAACTTAACCTAACCAATCGTCAATATATATATAATATATATATATATATATATATATATATATATATATATATATATATATAAACTGACGATTGGTTAGGTTATGTCGTAATATTTTCGTTAGTTTTAACGTTTTATTTGATTAGGTATACGCGGACAAAGTTGGGGAACGCAAACTAAACTAGGATGATGTAGGGGAACGTAAACTACACAAGCATAATGTAGGGGAACGTAAACTACACTAGGCACCACAGGGGGATGTAAACCACACTTGCTCCGAAATTTCTTAATACGTACGCCAATGCCTCAGTCATGAGTGGAAGGTGCAATAGTCTCCAAGCCAAGGTGACATCGGAGAACAACCTGGCAACATGGGTGCCGTGTGCAGGACACTCACTAAACCTGGTTGGAAAGGTAGCTGTTGAGTGCTGTCCAGTTGCTGTGGGTTTCTTCGACTTTCTCGAGATGGTTTGTGTGTTTTTCACTGCATCTACACGGCGTTATGAAATGCTGACTGATTCACTAAAATCAGCTGTTAGTCATGTGTGCGTACCTAAAAGGGTCACTATCACGCACTGGACGTGCAGAGCTGATGCCAGTAAAGCGCTCATGCAGGGCTATCCTCAAATCAGACACACTGGCCAAAATTGCTGCCAACCCAGATGAAATGTCAAAAGTACGCTATGATGCAAACGCTTTATATGAGTGCATGTGTATGCTGGAAACGGGTATATATACAGCCGTCTGGTACGATAATGTAGACAGGGTCAATAGTACGAGCCAAAGGCTGCAGGATCCTAAACTAGATCTGAATGCTACTGTGGCAATTGTGAAGTTACTGAAGAGTTTTGTTGACCAACAGCAGTGGTGAGCGTTCGTTTCAAATGAAACGCAATCAAGAATAGGCTTCGCAAAACCATGACACAAGAACGGATCACCTTTCTAGCACTAATGAGTATAGAATATGACATTTTGCGTGAAGTCGACTTCGACGAGCTCATCAATGACTTTGCTAGACGCAAGGTTCGCAAGGTGCCGGGTCTTCAACAAAATGTCTGGTCTATAAAAAATTGACAGTATGCTGTACTGTAATGTAAATTGTAGTTGCTGTTGCTTTTGTCATACGTACATTGTAATAAGCGTAATGTTCTTTCTCAGTTGTCTGGCATGCTCTTGTTCAGTTATAAGTCACTTCTGTATCCGCAGGCATATATTGTGGAATAAAATTGTGTTTTAAACAATAAAAAGTCGTATTGTGAATTAAGTCCAGATTCTAGTGGGCATGGAGAAGTGAGAACTATTGTAATTAGATGACCGGTCAATTACTGCCTAGTGGCCTCCATCCTAAATCTGGCCCGGCCCTGGGTCTTTACAAATCACCGCCCATCCCAGGGGCCCCCACAGTATACTGTCCAGAGTCTTAAATCCGGCCCTGTCACCCATACGTAAATACAGATAATTCGAACAATATTAATTACATCAATAGAACCAGAAAGATGAAGAGAACCCCTTCCAAGAAAATGCTTCATAATTAAACTGATGAAATGATATGATAATGATAACGTTTATTGGCAGGAGACGGATCCCATAAAAAAGTACAGTATCTATCAAGGTAATCAACGATACAACTAACTAAACAATACATTTTAAAAACAAAAAAGGACGTAATAAAGAAATAACAATAGTACATGTAATGAAACAAGAAATAATAAAATTAGTAATAACAGCTTTCCAAAGGTACTACTATGAAGAAAAAAATAATTAAAAACAAAAAGCACATGTAATGGAATGGCTATTGCAGGAGTTAAGTGGAGCAATAGACAAACACTTTCATACCAAGATGTCCACACTCTAGATTCTAGAAGATATAAAGCAGAAATTATAAATAGCTTGGACAATTGGAGTGTCTGCGTTTTTAATTCTTCTCATTAGACTGTATTGAGCACGTCTTGTTCCCCCAGGGAGGCTCCGAATGTTGCGGTTAGCGAACATTTGAGAGGTTGAGCATCTTGGAGGTAACTTATGCTGCAGTGTACAGGATCTGTTGTAAAGCAAATTGAGGGTTCTACAGGAACCATTTTTATAATTAACACAGAGTTGTTGCCCATAAATATTAGTGCAGAAAGTACGAAAAAGAGTGTGTTTAGCTTCGTTTGTACAGAATTTGAAGTTCCTTGTAATCATGTCTGCCTTAGCACAGTAAATTTGATATTGTTTCCTTATGTCTGAGTCGTCATTCAAGGAGCTGATGATAGTTTGATCCAGATACTTAAATTCTTGAACCTGCTCTATTTGTTCGTCTCATTTTGAAAATAATAATAGCTGTTTGATTTGAGCTATTAGGATGGAATTGCATAACTTTAGTTTTAGTAACATTAAAATTAATGTCAAGGTTCTGTGAATATGTTTCGTAAATTTTTATAAAACGATCCTTTTAACCGAAGGGCTTATTAACACCATATCATCGGCATAGCATAAGTTATTTATCCTCATAGTATGGGCACAAAATGGGAGAGTGCAATTAGAAGTGCAATGTTGCAAATGTTGATAAATGTTGCAAGACCCATACCCTTTGTTGCAAGGCCCTCTCCCCCCTTTGTTTCTACCCCAAAAAAAGAAAAAAAAAGAAAGGTGGTGGCTTCTCCCCAGCTGCCACAAGCTGGGGGGGAATCAAACTAACCTAAGAGAGATAGGAGGGAGAGAGAGAAAAAGAGACCAACCTTCGCGTGGATCCGCCAGACGCATAATAAAGCTCTTGGTCTTTGCACTTGGCTTAGAAGGCTTAATCTGGCTTAGAAGGCGTAAATGGCTTGTTCAGGTGCACATTATTATTTTGAGTTGCCAGATTGCACTATTTATTTAATTAAAGCATATATTCTTGACAGTTGGCTTAGAAGTCTGAAGCAGCCAGTCGGTTTAGAAGGCATAACCAGCCATTTGGTATATATATATATATATATATATATTCAATTAATATCATTTATATATACAACCAAAAGAATGAAATAAAACACCATTACATCATTCTATTTATTTAGACGAATTATTGGAAATAATTTCATGAAATATATAGAAAATAAATACACAATCAAATTAGTTCATTCTATACACAGTTTAAACGAGGAAATATATGCAATAAAAAATATAAGAAATACACAAGTTGAACGAAGAAAATATATACAATCAAAAAATAATAATAGTATAAGAAAAACAGTTTTAAACGATGGAATATAATCATCAAAATAATAGTATAGGAGAAATCTATATATACACACATTTATATTAAATAATTAAATATATAGAAAATAAATATACCGCAAAACCCTCAAAATACATACACTTTATGTTCTACTGTGCTTAATTAAAACACTAAACTTGTACATGATCTAGTTGCTTTGCTTTGCACTATGCAATAAATACGATTTAACATTATTTCACCGCTCAAGTTATAGGGATGCCTATACTCGATGTAAAGGGCATTCATTTCGTTCAATACTATTTTTGTGCCCACTTTACATTCGGTTTGCAAATTATCTTTAAACACGGACAGAATACATTCAAAAGCACGTACAACATCATTATTAAATACAAGTTTATGAACACTCCTTTCGAATCGAGGGTTTATTCTTGCCGATCCGAGCTTTTCAATCGTGAACTCATCTTCACAATTCATAGCGAGGGTTGAAATAATCTTCAAAGTCGTCACGACAGCTGCTCATTATATAAAGATACAATTCTTCAGGGTGAACGGTGTAGGTGAGCTCAGCCCTGTACCGCTCAAGTGCTTTGTACCAAAGTTCATATTTCAAAGAGTCTAAACCTTTTAAATAAGCATCCAGCTCTAGAACATTCTCGTCTTGTTCAGTCCTACACTCGATAAACCCGTCGAGCAGAGTGGTGTATGCGTATTCAAGAACCGTATCAAAATAAAGCATATCCGTAACACGAGCGTCTAATATAGGCTTCAGCTTGCGGAAACCGACGATTTCAAACATTCTGTCGAGAATGAAACGGTTTCGTTTAGGGACAAGAACGTTATTATCAGAAGCATTCTTCCACATCAATCGTATATCAATGCATGGCTGATCGTTATTTATACACAACGTACAATGGCATATGAGGGGATATCATTAATCTGCTCTCATACCTACACCTGCAGGTGTAGGTTAAATAAACAACATTCCGTTTCCCAGAGTTTGTCTGTCTACAAGTCGTTTCCAGTACATAGTTAATGGCACCGGTTTAACGCCTGAACACGGGCAATGACTTCGTCACGGACACATCGTACATGGCATTGAGAATGCTGCTCAAAGGAAGCTCCATCGTTTTCTATTGTGAGGAGTGCACGTCCAGTCGGTTCAAGCTCCGAGATGACATGAGCCACAGGTGGGCGGATCAGCTCGACGGGAGGTGTGGAGGAGTGTCACACCATAAGCTGATGAATCGTGTACGGCGTTGTTCCAACGTGAAAGATTCATGTGAATACTTGTATCTCATTATACTGGGTAGGTGTTTTGAGAAATTTTCCATCTGCGATACATGAAGCAATACCAGTTTTAATGTTTTATCACTCCCACTCCACAGAATGCACACCAGACATTTTCGTTCAGGGGGATTTTCACGAACTAAACACATTTTATTCACACTCCGGCGCACTATTTGAGAGAAACATATGCCCATATTTTTCTGTTTTTGCTTAGCAGACAATAATCGTCTCTAAATTCTATTAAAAACTCACGCAGGCCTTTAGCCACAACCTCACTACAAACATCGTTATGATATATATTAATGTAGTGGTAAAAATACTTCAGATTCTCCATTATGACAAGATTTACATTCCCAGCCGCAGGGTACGAGTACTCGGTATGATGCAACATGACATAATACCGCTTGTCACACCACTCATCAACAAGACTCACTAACCATAACCGTTTCTTCTCTTCTGCACGTGTTGTTTCTTCCACTCACGGTATATGTAAGCTTTTATAGTTTAGTCCTCAACATAGTTCAATACATCGCTTCTACCACGAAATCATACGATGCTCTAGCCAGAATAGCCGCAGAGTATTTGTGCCTGTTGTTCCTCAAGCTTCGCACGGTTCAATGTAGCCTTAAAAGTATCAAAGGAGGGAGGGATAGGGAGTCTGAGAATCCACCACAACTTTACACTTTGCCGAATACCACTTAATAAACGTCGAACACGCAATATTAAAGGTAGCCATTACTATTTTTCGTCTACGCCGGAGTTCTTCAAATACACGTTCTGAGTCCCAGAGCTTGTAGTGGTCAACTGAACACGCAGGGGTAGATATGCCCAGGTAGTAGCAGGAGTCACGTGACCAGTGATCGATCATACAGGGGACGGAGCTTAGAACTTTCTCCAATACATAGGCACACACACACACAAAGGATAAAGTGAAACGCTAATTGAAACACGATTTATTTAATAAACATATCGAATTATTCAAGGTATATATTTACAAATACGTGTAATAAATAAAATAAACATATCGTTAACAAGTATATATATATATATATATATATATATATATAAAACAATCAAGGATTATGGTATCCAAAGGGTACGGTTTCATAGGTACCAGGCACCTGGTAACGTTTCCTATAGGTGTTACGGCATACCTTCGTACCCCTAAGTTCCTTCACGCCACCCAGCTTCTGCGCCCGAAAATTGTGGGTCCCCACAGTCAGTTGGGGCAGCTGGTCGCCCTCATCTTCCAAGCACACTAGATCCTTCAACGATTCAAAGCTAATGACCCACCAATTCGCCTGGTTGAGCGTGATACCCTTAGCCGCCTTCACGATATATTTCATATCTTCCCCCACCCTTAAAATAGAATAACCTTTATTAATAATAAAATAAATAAATTTTTTCAATTTACAATGACATGAATAATTTTGAAGCTCGACTATTTGTTTTATTTAATTTGGCCCTTAAGCTTTAAGCTTTACTTGGCTCTTATTAAAAATAAGCAGCTAGTTGTTATTAATTAATAATAATAAATAAATAAATAAGTAAACTAGTATTATTAATAGTTAAAACATGTATTACAATATTAAACAATATTAATGGAAAATATTAAACAATATTAGTGGACATTAATCCTAGATTTTTGTTAGTATGCCATTATTAATCGGGATTTCAACTTGGTTTTAAACAAATTTACATTCACAATATTTTTTATATCGGCATGCAAGTTATTCCATAGTTTCAATCCAATGAAAATGAGTAGTTTTTGAGATGAAGACAATCTAAATTGGGGTAAAACAAGCTTTAATCTATTTCTGGTCTGATACAAGTGGATTTCTTGAGGAGTTACAAAATATCTATTTACCCATTGCAAATTAATGATTTTGTTCTTACACTTGTAAATAAAAATAAAATGTGCCAGTTTGGTTATATCGTTGAGCTTCAGCAGGTTTAGCTCTTTAAATAATGCACTAGAGTGATCAAGGAAATCAGCATCAGATAATAACCTTATTGCTCGTTTTTGGATGACAAAGATACCATTTAATGCGTTGTTAGCGGAGTTTCCTCAAACAAGGGTGCAGTATGTTATATAAGGAAGAACAAGAGTATGATAAAGAGTCAATAAAACTTGTTTAGGGACTACATTTCTAAGTTTAAACATTATAGCAACGCTCCTTGAAATCTTTTTCGCGATATAATTTACATGATCACTTCATTGCAAATTCTTATCTAGCATTACACCAAGAAATTTTGTTACAGTACACTCCTGTATGGCGATTTCATCAACATTAAGTTCATCAAGATATACATTTCTTTTATTAGTAAAAATCATGAAATTTGTTTAACTGGTATTTAAGGAAGAGTTTATTGGTGGTCAACCATTTCATTACGCTGATGAATTCTGAATGAAATATATTCTTAGCTGTATTAACATCTTTGCAAGAAAAAGAGACAGTTGTATCATCTGCAAACATTATGAAGTTCAGTATATCAGATGGATGTGGAACGTCATTTATATATAATAAAAATAACAGTGGACCCAGAACTGAGCCCTGTGGCACACCATGTTTGACAAGCGCCTTAAATGAGCAAACCTTATTTACTGATACAAAATGATATCTATTGGACAAATAACTTTTAAACCAATCACTGATTGCTCCTCTAAAGCCGTAAAAATATAATTTATTTAGTAGAATATTATGGTCTATTACATCAAACGCCTTACTCAAAGCCATAAATATTGATATCATTATGTCTTTGTTCTCCTTAACTATATTTACAAATTCCATAAGATTTAAAATAGCCATTTCTGTTGTTTTATTATTACGGAAGCCATATTGATTTGGAGATAATAAATTGTAGGATTTTAAATATCGCTGCATTCTACTTTTTACAATTTTTTCAAAAACTTTGTTGAACACAGATAATGAACACACCGGCCTGTAATTTGTTGCTAGTGTAGGATCACCCCCTTTAGAAAGGGGTGTTATACAACTAGTTTTTAGCACTGATGGGAATATTCCTTTGGAAATACTTTGATTGATAATCTTAGCCAAAGTTACAGGTATCTTATCTTTAACAAGTTTCAATGTTATGAATGTTATTTTGTATTTTTTTAATTCACCAATAATATTCTGGACCTCAGTAGTGGTAGCAGGAACAAAAGAAAATGAATTTAGTGGGCTGGGTGGCATATATTCTAGAGGTGAGTGATCATTATTTATTAATGTGAGCGAAGCTTATCCACTATTGAAGTAAAATGTGCATTTAAAGAGTCTGCAATAGCAGTATCATCAGTAATTTCTTTATTATCAACATTTAATTTCTCTATTGAATTTTTCTTAATTTGTTTTCCGAGAAGATTGTTTATGGTTGTCCAAGTGTTTTTCATGTCTCCTTTATGTTTGGAAAATTGATTGTTATAATAGTTATATTTTGCAATTTTGATTATGTTAGTTAATTTGTTTCTGTATTGAGTATATTGTATTTTAGGAATTTTGCTCTGTAATTGCAATTTGAATAATTTATCTCTCTGCTTTATTGAAGTGATAATTCCTGGAGTGATCCATGGATTTGCAACACTTTTGGGCGAAACTGTTTTTCTCCTTAAAGGAAAGCAAATATTAAAAGTGTTTAGCCCTGTTGATACAAAGGAGTCAGCGTATGCGATGTCTCCATACTCATTCTTGATCTCATCAGTCATCTCTCCGAGGAATTCACCAATAGGCAGCATGTATTCACCCTCCCTCGCTGTGAATATCACACTATCTGTATTGGCATACAGAACCCTCCGCCCAAGAGAATGCAATAGACCCCCAAAGTTTGATGCGTGCGTTTGATCGCGAGGGGGGAGCACAGCTACGAAAGAAAGACCGAAATAGTACTTGTTCAAATTTGTTGAAAACACCTCGATGGTGGGCAGGTCAGGTCCCACCAGTTTTTCAGGTGCACCTACAGGGTACGGATTGTTCTTCATCATGTAGGGGTATAAAGAACAGAAGTCATAGTAATAGTTTCTCGCCCTCCGTAGACGGAAAGTATAGCTTGAAGGGATTTGTACGCCCTTCGAACAAGCTATTACCGCATTTGAGAGGATCCATTGAACGCTTCATCGAGTTTCTTTCTTCACGGTACTGTCCATCTGTTTCCATCCGTGCATCATACTCATGACAAGATCTTGTGAGTGAACTGGGCGCCTATAAGCTGATCGCGGGTGCGGGTCCATGCAAGACTGTCGGCAGATCTACCGTGGATATCTCCTACGATTCCACACTCAGGACGGGGGCATCCGTGCCACCAGCAACCGTTAAAGGAATACAGTCTTCTCATCCGTGGCACGGTCTTCGCTTAGACCATCGACTCAAAAAACACCACCATTAACCTTAATGGGTACTTCCCCCGTGTTGCGGGCATGCTTTATGTATACACCTGTTTGCTGCTGTATGTGTATGAGCCAGTAAATAGCCTTGTACCCATAACTGCGGGGAGAGTTTCTGTGAATGACGGCTGAGGTGTCTTTAGGCATAAAATTGTTCTTGAACACCGTAAAGCACAATGAGGCGTTCGTGGTTGCGACTTGCAACGGATCGCATTTAAAACGGTCTATGTACAGTGCTTACAATAAGTCTCGCGCCTCTGTCTCGTCCCAAGCTAGTCTGTTAGGTATAAAATGGGCGGTCCTTATGGCAGCGGAGGTGTGTTCGGATTGGTGCACATAAATGCTCTAACCCCATCAATGACGTCCATTATTACGTCACTTCTGCTACATTTTAGTGTTTAAAATACAAATGATTAAGAAGCAGAATGACCAAGTTTCGGGATGTTGGGATGGTTATGGAGCAATCCTAGTCAACATAATATTAGCTGGGCATTACATTATACCGTCTCAATATATACTGTAGACTATAGAGAACGACTAATTCCGCAAATATCCCAAATCATGGCATGATACCTAAGTTATTTTGACGCAGGTCTAAATTATTTGCTCAAATGCAATGATTGATATTAAGTAATTGTTGGGAATTGTTGTCAATATTGTTGTTTGTGATACATATCCTACGTGAAGAATCTAATGATCAAATTCCTCAGTGAACCTCTCACGCGCTCGCATTTCGAGGAAGTCACGGTCGTCTCACTAATAGATAGTTTATCCATTGTTTTAAGTGGTAACCTATTCCATCTTATGAAAGTCATTAGTCTAAAGCAAGACTGGTGGGCCGTGAATCAGAGAAATTTGCATTTGATTTGTTCATCGTAATTATTACGTAATATGTATAGTATACTGTATATAGTAGTATATAAGAGTTTATTGGTAGCATATCATATGACAATTCCCATAAACATGTGATGGCCTCGATGTTGCCAGTTTTAATTTTTTTCCTGAAACTATTACCTTCTCATAGTTTGTTTCAACAATGCATATATTATCATCTCCACGAGCGTAAACATTGCAAGAAAAGATTCTAACTAAGGATAAGTAAAGTTCTTTCATGGTCACAATATATACTTTTATAGATGTCAAACATAAAAATATAATAAAATTCTATATTAACATAAATATATATTCGATACACATTTACGTCATGGCTTTAACATGAAACTATTACCTTCTCATAGTTTGTTTCAACAATGCATATATTATCATCTCCACGAGCGTAAACATTGCAAGAAAAGATTCTAACTAAGGATAAGTAAAGTTCTTTCATGGTCACAATATATACTTTTATAGATGTCAAACATAAAAATATAATAAAATTCTATATTAACATAAATATATATTCGATACACATTTACGTCATGGCTTTAACATCAGTATTTCGTATAGCTTCCTCCGGCATCAATAATTTCTTGCAATCGTTGCGGCATAGAAGAGGCCAGATTGTAGGGAATGTTTGGTGTTCGACGTAAGCTCTCCCAACTATTCCTCGTGTGAGCTAAAAGTGCTTCAAATGTTCTTTCATTGCGTTGCTCCCATTCGTTAATCATTATTGCACAAAGGTTTTCAATCGGATTCATATCAGGAGAACGTGGTGGCAGAATTAGATTAATAATCTCTGGCTCCCTTTTCTCCCCCCTTCGTAATTCCCCACCCAACCTCGTTTCCTTCGACATAGCAACGCTTACCTCCATCCTCATTCCACTTCCTTCATTAAACCTATTATCGCTTTTACTGTCCCTTCCTTCCATCCTTCAATGCCAGCGTTCTTAAACCTAGCACATAAATTATATAATATGGAATCTAACACCTTAGATCTCTACGCATTCATGTTACTTGAAGACGCCTGTGTCTTAGGGGAATCTAAGTGTTGAGAGTGGGCTTGAGGGGGTAGTCTATAGATTACTACAGATGACCTTGAACGCTCCAACTATTTAAAAATGATTATTTATTACGCACATCATATGGCATAATACACACATGAATTTAAGTATCTTACACTATAGGAATGGAATTGAATCCTACCAGAGTTAAAAAGTCGCAAAATATGATAGATTAGTTTGTATTAAGAGGTTACTAAGAGAAAAGGATTTGGGATTGAGCGGAAGGCAGAGTATATATTTTCTCGAGTTTCGGTTATTATTAACGTTATATGGATACATTGCCATGCGGTGTGATCAGAGAGAGAGAGAGAGAGAGAGAGAGAGAGTTACAAGGAGTTACAAGGAAAAGAAGTACCTCAAAAGGCCTTGCGGCCCATACCGAGGAGGTACCAATGGCAACGGGTGCCAGGGAAAATTTTTTACACCCTCAAATAGTGTGCAAGATTTGGTCTAACCTTTCCTTAAAATGATCCACAGAGGAACTGTTCACAACTTCTGAAGGTAACCTGTTCCACGTGTCACAGATCTTATACGTAAAGTAATTCCCACACACACTAGTCCTAAACCGCTTCAAATCCAACTTCCAACCATTGTTGCGAGTTGGGTTATCATTTAAACTAAACATGCTTCTAAAATCGACATCGTTGAACCCGCGTAAGAGCTTGAAAACTTCGATCAGTTGACCGCGCAGCCTCCGAGTTTCCAGTGAAAACAAGTTCAGGGTGCGTAACCGTCGATTGTAGTCCAAATGCCTAACGGAAGGGATTAACTTTGTGGCCCTCGCCTGCACTCGCTCCAGCCTCTCAATATCTTTCCTGAGGGTGGGCGACCAAAACTGCACAGCATATTCCAGGTGCGGCCGAACCAGGGAATTGTACAGAGAGAGCACAGTCTCCTTGTTCCGAAACTGAAATTGCCTCCAGATATAACCTAACAGCTTCTGGGCTTTCTTTTCAACCTCTACGCACTGTTTGGTAAACTTAAGGTCGCTGCTAATTAGCACACCCGTCCTTTTCCAAATCAGTCGCCTCGATATTACTCCCCAACATTGAGTAGTCCGACTTGGGATTGGCATAGCCAATGTGCATCACTTTGCATTTACCCAAGTTAAACGGCATTTGCCACTTTTCGGACCACTCTCCTATCCTACCTAGGTCCGCACGCAGTTCCTCGATCGCTTCGGGCGTCCCAACATTGGCCCTAAGTTTGGTGTCATCAGCGAATTTGGCGATCCGACTGACGATGCCACCGTCGATATCATTTATGTAAATGATAAACAACAGTGGCCCCAAAACGGAACCCTGAGGAACCCCACTAGTGACCGAGGCCGAACCCGAACTAACCCCTTTAATTACAACCCTCTGCCGCCTATTCTTCAGCCAGTTTTCAATCACAACGCGCCCATCCCACCGGCCCTACGAAGCGGGCCCTACCTTTACCCCTTGTATTTTACGACGCCTAAAACTTCATCAACAAAAGCATAGCGCTCATTGTTTCAAAATTTGTTAATATGTATCTGTGTAGCGGTAACGCCAACAGATGGAACTGCTTTCGCCATATCGTGAGCTGAACCTACTTAAATATATACATATTTCGCATGTCTATCTCCGTCTGTGTAACGATGACGCTACCAGATCGAAATCTACTAAAACGCAAGGAAAAGCCTACACTAACTAGTCTTTCTAGCAAAGAACGCAGCGTCTCGCTGATCTGAGTATGAATTGCAGATCACCCAGAACTCACCACGGGGAGACAGACAGACAGACAGACAGACAGAGAGAGACAGAGAGAGAGAGACAGAGACAGAGAGAGAGACACAGAGAGAGAGAGAGAGAGACAGAGAGAGAGACACACACACAGAGAGCTTTTAAATCACACCTTTTAAATGGTTTGTGGGTAAAGGCTTCACGTATGTTATTTTAGTCCAGGGTAGTTTATGTGGAGGTGTTAACGTAACTTGCACTTGGGACTGTTAATTGTAAGACAACTACCATAGCTGGGACTGAGACACGTTATCTCCTGCATACTCTATATATATCTATATACAGTATGTCTCTATATATAAATAGATAGAGTGATCGACACAATGATAATGTGGACGTCATTGATGGGGTTAGAACAATTATGTGCACCAATCCGAACACACCTCCGCTGCCATAAGGACCGCCCATTTTATACCTAACAGACTAGCTTGGGACGAGACAGAGGCGTGAGACTTATTGTAAGCACTGTACATCCTTCTAAAGGCCTGGAAACATACTCCAAGCACGCGCACATCATTCAAGCAATAACGCTCGCATCCATCAGCTATATTATAAGGATTAGATTCATTAAAACTGTCGTAGTAGCGGTCGAAATCTTCACGTTCATCTGTACTCATACATTCAAAAAGTAATGTTTGGGTGGAGGTGGTCCTACGTAATTTAAAGTTTCGCTAGTGAGGAATGTGTAAGGGAAATATCCTTTTGAAACTTCGGCGGCTACGCCCTTTACCTTGGGTAGCTTTGCTAATTTACAAGATGTGAATAATAAAGTGTCTTTAAACTGTACATTACCTCTTATTTGCATCTGTATAAGTTTGTTTCCTCTTTTCGAGGGATCACCTGTAAATATCTTAGATGACTCGTGCTCAAGCAGCTCCTTATAAAGGAAATGTGTGTCAAATTTTGTCCCGTTGGGGACAAGAATGTACAGTCATTTTTTTTAACTTGTCCGCTAACTTGACAATATAGGACACAGAGTTTCACGGGACTGTCGTGTGCAATCGTTTTAAAAAGTTTATCCGTTTACCACATTTGTGACACTCATCACACTCGACCTCCATGCACTCATCACAGATAGTCTGGCTTACAAGTAGATGTGGGATAACCTCTTTGGTTTCAGCAATCGTATATGTTTCTATATCGTAGTACACAGTTATAAAAGGTCTATTTTTAGGCTTAGCGTCTTTTATATAACATACATGCTCTACTCTAACCGCCTTATATTTCTCATGGCATGTAGAAGAGTGAATTTCATCACATTTATGCTTGAAATTCCTCCAATTATCCATCATATGAAACATACCACATTCACAGATTTTCATTTTTCTGCACGTGCCAATTGACTTATGGAGCTTAAAACAGTTATTATTGAAAAATGTGCGTCTGCATACATCACAGTCCCTCTTCTCAGCTTCAACCACACGGCTTTCACATTTGGAGCTTTTACACTGCGCACATACCATATGGCAATCCTTACAATGTTTCACGATATCATCCGCAAACTCGAGACAACCCTTACACAAATTATGATGCCTTCCATATTTTCGACTTTTATCATAGCTCGCGTAAAGAGCCCTTATATTACAGATGTGGAGATACGATGAACCTGACAATCCTAAAATAAGTAGTGGTCTTATACGATCTTTCACACAGCTTTTAAAAACATACACAGTCCTACGACGAGCATCCATTCCAAATACAAGTATACGAACATTCATTTCCTCCTCTACCCTCTCCCTTCTTTACGGGCACGCTACACAACCGTAGGCAACCAAATTTTTTGCGTCCGTGTATATAGTAAACATACGGGCCAAAACTAGTGCTATAAAGCCGCAACCACGATCGGCGTTCATATGCCGTCTCTAAATAGCATGAGAATTGAAGTTAAGAGTATAAAGTGTGGCACTATGACCCGCAACATAGAACCCACTGTCAATATTTACCGTGAAGTTGTCCATATTGAAAGCTGTACTACTTTGGGAGGCCTGCATTATACGGCCTAATATATACTCTATATCTACAGCTGTCAAGCGTCTGAATGGTATTACTACCCAAAAATCATCTACATCCCCGTCATCTGTACCGAACCCAAAGGAGAGCTTCGTCCTGACTTCACGTTCGTTGCAGTTCTGAAGGGCAAACTCCACAATACGTTCAACTACGCGCTGTAGTCCGTGTTCAACACCATTGCTATACATGGATCCAGGGTCAACCCTGATTATATACCGATTTCTAGTTAGGGATGGCGTTGGGCACCAACTCGAATGTTATACCTTCCTCTACAGCACGAGAAGCTGCTGCTGTTGCTGATGTTGTGGAGGATGTGTCCGGAATTGAACAGGAATAAAGGGGCACATTTTTATTTGAGGAAGGTACTATTGTGGGGGTTGTGTCGTAAGACGTAGAGGGTTGGAGGCTCTATTACTGGGGTCTAACAACCGGCGCACTCCTAGCACGTTTTATACCTGACGTGGAAGGCTCTTCATCATGCCTCCGCTTTGAACTGGTGCTTTGTGGTGTTACAGGTGTCGCTGGTGTGGGCTCGTCAGTGGGGATGGAGTCTGCGACAACTACACCGTCATCGGGGTCATCTGTAATATCGATGATGGGGACACGATGCTGTACCTCATCATCATTCACGGTTCTGTGGAAGAAGAGGAAAAACAAGACTGTAGAATATAACACCAATTAAATTTTTATTATATTTTGTAAATGACCTCACTTAGGAGTGTGACGTGTTAGAGATGGATTCTCTAGAAAAATTCAGGTTCACGAGCCCATCCACATGTATTATATCTGGCCCTACAGGATGTGGCAAAACTGTGTTTATGCTTAAAATCATTAAAGAAAAGAGAGATATATTCTCAAAATTTGTGCATTAAGTTATATGGTGCTTGTCGACGTATCAATCAGTGTTCAACAGGTACCAAGATGATATTTTGTTCCACAAAGGTGTATATGACGTTAATTTGTTGAAGGGAAATGAACATACAGTCATTGTAATTGACGATCTCATGTTGGAAATGGATAAAATGTTTGCCGAGACATTTACAGTATTCTCCCACCATCTTAACATAAGCGTGTTCTTCATCAATCAGAATCTATTTTTCAAAAATAGATGCATGCGCGATGTGTCGTTAAGTACACAATATCTAGTGTTATTCGCACAACGTAGAGATGTATCAAAATTGAGGCATTAGCCAATCAAATGTTCTCGAATCAGCGTAAGGAGTTTTTGGAAGTTTATAAAGAAGCTACAAGTCAACGTTACGGATATTTGCTTTGTGACCTTCATCCGCGAAACACGTTTAGGGTGCTTCTAAGAATGAATATATTTCCAAACAAGCCTGAAACGGTATATATTCCAGAATGACAAAGAGGTTAAAGAAATACCATGAATTAATAAAAATCTATCATCGACTGCCCCGGGCAATGCAACAGATGTTTGCTAAAAATATCGACTCCGCTTTTAAAATGCATCTGTGAAATCTGTCTTAACGTTATAAATTGCAATGTATCAATGAAACCCCCTCAGAAGGCTCGCCTACGCCGTTACAAGAACATAATACGTACACTCGCTCGTAAAAGTCAGACTGCGGGGGAAAAAAAAAAATTATTGTACAAAGAGGAGGGTCATTCCTCCCCATCTTATTTTCAGTTTTGGGGCCTTCACTGACTAGATTAATATAATGAAGAAAGTGGTAGTAATTCTATACGAGGTGGATGCTTCACTGGAAAGTTCAAAGATTCCAGACACGGTTCTAGAACCCCGTAAAAGCAGGCTTAAAAGAATGGAAAGCGAATTGTTAGCCCTATTAAAAGTGAAAAAACACCTAATGAGAAAAGAATCTTATACCAAGAAGCTCTGCAGAAATTTCTTCACGAGCACGAAAATTATAAGAATCCGACAGAGATCCTCGTGGTTATTAGGCACAGCACGGACAACGATGAGCATGGTGACATAGGACCTGTGTCCGACGATAGAGCTGACCAACCAAAGAATAACGGGTCAGCCCTACAACATATCGAGCATGTATTAAAAAGCACGGATCAATGAAAGAAGCCATCCCCAAAAGTTTCTAGTAACAATACCATCCTAAAAAATGATCAAGTAAACAATGCCACCCCCTAAAATCACTAAAGTAAAGAATGTAAGTAAAAACACCTTCATGAGGAAATGTTTATTATTTATTACTGTATGCCTTTGATGATTGGTTAGGTTAAGTCATGATATGTTCATTTAAACTAACTAAAATATCACAACTTAACCTAACCTAATCTAAATAACTTACAGATCAATGAAAGAAAGCCACCCCCGAATTGTGTCAATGAAAGAAAGCCACCCCTAAACGGGTCGGGGTGACTTTCTTTCACTGATCCAAATGCACCATCCCACATACATTGAGGAATAAAGGTTTGTCTTCATAATCTATTGAATGAGGACCCCAACTTACAGTGGACCGATACAGATGAGATCATTGTGGAAAGAGCAAAGGTATAGGGATCGAATATCGTAAACATCATCCATGATCTGGTGAGAAAGTGGGATAGGCCCTCACCATCAGGATGGAGGTATATTAAAGCAAGACGACAACAAATAAATGTCCCCAAAACATGGATAGAAAATCTGAACAGGTTGAAAGACTTGGAACATGCCTCGCATGTACCACAACTGAGAACGCCATCACCCCCAGCGGTAGCACCTCTGAAGAGGAAGAAGAGGCCAAACAACAACGGTCAACCCTATCCACGTGCCTCTAAAATACGCAAATGGCTAACATATTAAGACGTATTAAGATAAACTGTATAGAAGTGTTTACAATGATGGAGTAGGGAAGGTTGTATTACGTTGAAGATTTGAATGGGGGAGAAATCGCAGGAGGCTTTTACCACGAGGAGTTGCAGAAAGTGATATTTAATTTAGGAAAAAATGTGTTTAAAATTGAAAAAAATTAGGAAGCAAAGGTTCAGGAAAGAGAAAAATGTACCTGGTGAAATGGCTAGGGTACCCAGAAAGCTTTAACTATATAAAAGCTGATGCAATAATGAAGCTTAAATAGTATGCAACATGGCGCCTAACTATTTCTACGTCACACTACCGTCCTCTTCTTCCCTGTCTGTACATCCTAACAACACCCTGGCCAACTTTGTAACAGAACTCCATGGCCCCATTGAATTGGGTGATTCGTACGAGAGGATATGCGAATTTCAGCTGGACACCCTCTTTTTAAATATTGATTATCAAGAACCCGTTTTTACGGTTTTTAGAGACATTGATGAGTGTGAAAAAGCCGGGGTACCTCGGGATGAAACCATACGTATCGCCCGGATTGGGGATGCACGGTATTACAATACAGTAGTAACACTAGGTCCGGGTCGTTATGGTGCGGCTGAGGATGTTGTGAGTCTTAAATGTAAGTTTAAAAAACTCAAATTTTATGGCTGATTTAGTATACGAAATCGTAAACAAAGAAAACCCTGCACATACTCTAATCCTAAAATCATAGCCTAACAGAAATATTAAAGATAAAGGGCTGTTCAAAATTATAACCGAGGGGCGATATCGATCAGCCTTCCAAAGAGATACCTTTCACGAGGTAAAACATTACTTGTCGAGCCAAATGTATAAGATGAAATTGGAGAAATTGGTTGCTGACTAATCTAATAACCAATATCTCAGTATATATAAGAACGATTGGGGGAAAAAATTTCCCATTCGGTGATGGGAGCTTAACAGTGAAGCTACACTTTCGACGCACTGAATTATAATGGACAGAAAGCCTTTCACAGACTATCGAGGTGTGAGATACCATCGTGGTAGTGGGCTTAGATCCATTTTTTAAACCATACTACGTATGGTTGTCCCCTTGCTGAATAGGGGTGCCAGATACCTCGGGAGGAAAGCGCTACAATCAGGTCTTAACACTGCAGAAGACATAATGGCTGGGACTAAACCTAAAAAAGCTCTAAAAAACACTTAAAGCGTAGATGGGACGAAATCATCAAGGATGCAAAGAGAAAAATGCGTGGTGGTGGAAAGAAGAGGGCTGTCCGGAGAAGAGATTACCAGCACGTGACGTTAAACGTAAAAGGATATCAAAAACAAAGAAAGTGTGCTTAGCGAATGAAACCTATGGTTGACCATTTTTTTAACTGATATAAACTAAGGACATTGATCTCATTAATCAGACTGTTTACTACTTGACGAGAGAGGTGGTACTATTTCTGACTGGTCATGGCACGCTTCATCCATCCGTGTAGTTCACAATGTTGTAAATCGGAGCTGTCCCTCTATGACATGCCCCCAATTCAAGTTTCTATTGAGCACAGTGACTTTATTACAATTAACCCATTAAACACAATTAGTTCCCCGAGTGTTCCAATAGAATTGGTGATACCCAGCTCAGGCCCTTACTTTTTTGACCCAAGCTGTGTGCACATGTACGCTAAACTACGTATAGCCCATTCTGATGAAACGGACTGCGATGACAAATATGCTGTATACCCTGAAACAAACTTTCTGCATTCCATATTCAACCAGTGTGATGTATATTTAAATCACGTCAACATCTCTGCAGGAGCGGGTACTATCACCTGCGAGCCTATCTGGAAAATGTGCTGAACTTTTCCAAAGAAGCGAAGGACACCTTTTTAAATGCAGAGGGCTATTATCAGACTAAATACGAAAGTAGTATAAAGGACAAATTTAAAAATTCTAAAAAGAAGATATACGAGTGTTTTGGACGTCTGCATACAGACTTCACATTCTACAGACTTCACACTCCAGAAGTTGCTTGTGAATGGGGTGGATATGAAAATAAAGCTCAACCACACGAATCCTGAGATCTGTTTAAATCTGGGTGCTGATGAAGAAGAGGGTGCAAAGCCCGTTGTGATTCATATTATAGAAACATACCTTCGCGTACGCTGTGTGAAATTAAGTTCGCCTAAACAAATTGAAATTGAGAAAGATTTACTACATGCCACAGTAAAATACCCAATTAACAGAGTACAGATCAAACTATACATGGTGCCAGCAGGGTTGGCATCGAAACAGATAGAAAACATCCCCCTGGGAGTTCTACCTCAAAGGATATTAATTGGAATGCAGGATCACGCTTCGGCGAATGGAAAGTAAAAAAAGAGCGGCTTTAAATTCGAGAATTTCGGCCTTAAAAATATAACTCTATACGTCAATGGCGTTGCGTTGGGCGGGGCAATGGATACGGATTATTCATCAGACGCTGTGTTCCCAATTTGCGAGAGAGCATATAGTAATCTGGCCCATATTGCAGGTGCTTGTGATGAGCTCGGGATTGGTGTAAGGCAGAAAGAATTCATCGATCAATTTAACCTTTATCCGTTTGACATCACACCTGACTTATCTGCTAGTGTAAATACAAACTTAAGTCTACAACAGAGTGGAAACATCTCAGTCAGATTGGAATTCGCCAAGCCGATAGACGTGCTTATTTGTGTACTGGTATACCTCGAGTCACAAGCCCTAATAGAAGTTGACAGATTTAGGGGCGTTGTCATTGACTTTTAAAATGGACTCTAATACACTTCAGAGAGTAATGAATAGTGAACGAATCACACGTACCAAATTTATCGGTGTGTATGTGAAGAATGAAACATTGAAATTGCCAACTACGAGAGATTGCGGTAGTCTTATTGTAAATACCGATGTTATTGGTAGTGAAGGGATTCAGTGGATAGGTATCTATTTAAAAAATAGGGACCGCTTGTACTATTTTAATTCACTCGGGGCTCATCCATCGAATAACGTTATTGTAAAATTCCTCGAACAGCTACACATTCCTGAAATTGTATGGAGTCCCTATCGATTTCAGGGCCACCCCGACTTATGAGCGCAGGACAAATGAGTGCCGACAAATGAGCGTCAAGACAATTCAGCGCAAAACAATAACCTAACCTAACGTAACCTAAATACATTATTTTTAGCATCCTTAATAAATACTGTTTTTTTAACATCCTTAACACGTTCCGTGCGGAAGAAGGATATGATGTCATTGGCCCATTGCGGGAGTTTTCATTTCGCCACTGTGTCAGTTTGGTTTGAGACATTGAGGTGGGAAATTGTTTCGTTTCAACTCGGTGAGTACATTCTATTTTTTGAATGAAAATGCGTGATACACCCGTGGTCACTGGCTCATAATATTACGTTTTGATCTTTTTGGGGCGGAGTGCCCACCGGTGATTCACGGTAAAGATGCCCCACCCGTGGGCACGCCGCCATTATTTTATTTTTTTTCCATATCAGCTGCATGACCACGGGTGGGCATGCATTTTCATAAGATAAAACTATTTTAGGAAGCCTACCCGCATTTATATATATAATATATATATATATATATATATATATATATATATATAAACTGCGTGTTCTAAGATCAATTTTTTATAAATTGTAGCAGAACAATGATACATTTATATCAATCATATTTACGATTCGAGATTACCAAATCGTCTTCATATAATAGATAAACTTGGTCGAGTTTTCTGAAATTCGAATATATGACATATGCAATTATTCAAATTGTCGAAGCAAGCACACTATCCACAAGCCAATATGCATAATATATTTGTACTTTTCTTTTCAGCCATGGTCCCTAACTCATTTTACGGAAGACGACGACTTTCCAGCAATATAGAAAATGTTCTCTCTTCCTCAGAGGACTCCGGAAGTGAAGTTGAATCATCAGACTCCGAGTATGTTTGCGATGAAGCTACGAGCAGTAGTAGTAGCAATGAAGAGCCGCAGCCTGAACATCCTCAAAATCGTTCACAGAATCATAATGGAGGTAGGCCTACACTAGCGTCTGATGTAGTAACATCAAATTGGGGAAATTTTATTATTCGTGAAAGAGAACACATATTTTCTGGCTCAGATAAACTTCATATTGAATTGCCGGAGAATAGAAAATTACAGCCCTTTGAAGTTTTTCAATTACTTGTGACGGACGACCTGATTGATATGATTGTTTTAGAAACAAACAGATATGCTTCGCAAATTCTTCAAGACACCACACTGACTCGAGGGTCCCGATTGAAGACTTGGCACTCCACTGACAGAGCTGAAGTGAAGAAATTTCTCGGACTAATTATGTGTATGGGTATAGTGTGGAAACCTGAACTCGCCATGTATTGGTCAAAGAAAGATGTACTTGATTATCCTTTTATTTATAAGCATATGACAAGGGATCGATTTCAGCTTTTGCTTCGTTTTTTACATTTGAGTTACTAACAGGAACGGCAGTCGTGAACGCATGGGTTTTGTACAATAAATTCATTTCTGAAACAAGTATGCCACTTCTTAGTTTCAAAGAATCGATTGTACGTTTTCTTGTTTGCGGACCAGCATTGGAAGGTTTGACGAGACTAGAGATCAACAACCAAAACAAGAGAACACCTCATCAACTGGAAGAAGCCCCTGGACCCAAACGATCCAGTTGAAAGAGGTGTCGGTATTGTTACGAAATAATTTCAGCTAATGAAGGAGCAAAACAAGCTCGACTGAAAGCATATAAAATTTCCACTTTCTGTTCCATGTGTGAAGGAAAACCATTCATGTGTCTTGGCTGTTTCAATATGCAACATTCAGCAAAGTAATTCTTTTTTAAGATAAATGATAAAATAAGGGTAAAAATGTTTTTCTTTAATTTTTTTAACATACAAAATATAAATGAACTCCGGGATGCCAATAAAAGTATCGAAAATTCTTACAAATAAAGGAACTTTTCAATTTTTTATGCAATTTTAATTAATTTTTGTCAATTTATATTATTTGTTCCAATAAATGTCACTTTAAAATACATGTTTTACTTCATTTATCCTTCTGCTTTAGTGTATATGTTGGTTTTATTAAAAAAAAATATATATGGGTTGATATATATTGGAAAAAGTATGTATATATAATTTCAGATGTGAATCATCGGTGGGTCACGTCGCCACATAAATATATGAAGAGTGACTCACATGTGGGTCACTCAGCACGGAACGTGTTAATAAATATTTGTTCAAGCTTATTTTGTCTTTTTTATCCAGTTTTTATTTGCTTGCTCTCGCTCAATTGTTTTGCGCTCTTTCGTTTTTGCGCTCAATTGTCTTGGTGCTCTATTGCCTTGCGCTCTTTTGTCTTGGTGCTCAATTGTCGTGTCACGGATTCCAGGGATACTTTAGTAACGTATGTGGTATGTATTGCCTTTCATTTCTCATACACATGTCACGTGGTAAGGAATTTATGTTTTTAAAGATTATTCGATCCATATCACACTGAGCGGAATGATCAAATGGTATGCATACAGATAAAAAAAGTACCCGTTTGTGCTCACTCGATGTGTTGTATGATGTTTTGCTCGTATATATAAAATGAATATTTGCATCAATGTTGTCTCCAATGATGTTAGTTTGTGTATTCTGTAGCTTATTTAAAAATGTAATGGAAACTAATTCTGTAGCTAATTTAAGATGGTTATAAAAAATTGTACTATTTTATAAAATGCTTTCTATCATTTAATAAATTGATGAAAATACATTGAGGCTTCATCTTACCCGAAACACGTGCAAAAGGAAAAAAGCTCTTACCCGAAACATAAGAAAAAGAGAAAAGCTTACATTATTTTGCTGATGTAGCAATCGCTGGGTTGAATGCGCGGTAAAACTTCTACCTCCGTATTCAGGTCCACGACATGCATTTCTTCATTGCTATCACGAAAAGAGTGTATAACACGAATCAATTCCTCATCGGACCTTTAAAGAGAAAGGATAATTTAAAATTAATTCAATTTGATTTTTCTTAATCTTTTTAAATACAAACCCATTTGCTTTTCATAAAAAACACATGCAGCGTATATAAAGGAAGAGTTACAATGTGAAGTATCAAATATCTTCAAACTACTCAGAGAAGTTCGTGACCCTTTAAGAGAAAATGCAGAATAACTTCACATTTCAAATTAATTTATTATGGAATTTTATAAAATTACATAATTATTTAAAACTTGCAAGGGAGTCTTGATTGTTGTAAGTTAAAAAAACCAACGATTTTTGATGAACAAAAATATCAAAACAGGACTTTACCATAATATTAATTATTAATTACTAATACAAACTAATCTATAATTAAAAATTGAAGATAACTGCTATTTTGATGAATCATTTTACAATAAAATATGAGATGAAAATAAATTACTACAACCTTCCATATATATATATATATATATATATATATATATATATATATATATATTATATATATATGAAATAATCGAAACAGAACGGTACTCAAGAGCATTCGCCTAATGACATGTTCAGGAACACTGAAATAAATAACAAGTTCGCGACTAAATATAGGCCACAAAAAGTAGAAATACTGGTACATAAATTTTTACTCACATTTCAACTACAATCCCTTGCGCCGGATCGTAAGGAGCATCACTGCAAATATTATCAACGGTTTGCGTTGGAAATAATCCACCCCGATCGGTTGCGTTAAAAAGATTAATTGTGGACACCGCGGTAGTGTCTCCATCTTCATATAAAGCCGGTAAACTGTAAAGTTCTGACTGACTCATGACGGAGTGTTTCTTTATTCACTGGTGAAAATAAGTGCTGCGAGTTCCAGCTGAAAAAAATCATTTTTATATACATGATCCCCAAGCACTACCTCCAAAAGACTAATAGGCGGTTCGTAAGTTTTCTGATTGGTTGTCAATGTAACTGGGCAGGGTATGTTAAATGTGTATACCAATCAGTTGTCGTAACACCGCTATAGCGGACCCATGCTTTGGGCAATGAAATCCTGATTGGTCACCTTCACGAATAATGAAGGTATGTCATTATCAAATTAAGTTTATTCTCTCCGCAGATTTTTCAATGCTCACATCTCAAGGTGAATGAATGAATTGCCCACTCGCACGGTGTCACAGTGCCTTCAAGTATTTTGCATTATATATTTGCACGCATACTACTCCCAGCTTGATCCTCATCTTTCCCATTTTGGCCATGGGTTAGGTTGTCACATTGGTTATAGAATCCAAACCATGGGTGGCTACATCATCTGAATACGGTCCCCCGTCCAAGTACTACCCAGACCTAACGTCTCTTAAACACCGCTGAACCAACGGGGATGTTAGAACGAGGCCACAAAGCATGCGAAATACATATACTAAATATTGTACATTATGCGATTAATTAGTGATTTTTATGCTTTTTAGAAATTTAATTTCTGGGCGAACTTTTTCCGATACTGTGTGCCTATATCCAAGAGAAATATTTCAATTATAGTCATTCTTACCTTTTGTACCATGCATACGATAGTTATGAATAATTTACCATGGTTTAAAGTGTGTATTTCTTATGTTGAGGGAGGGAATTGCTGTCTCTCCTCCCTGTATATGAATTTAGTAGATAGATCGATTCCCTCTGCAGCGTTAAATTTATCAGTATGCAATTTAAGAAAATTTTTAAGCGCAGTAGAACATAAAGTGTATGTATTTTGATATCAGAATTTTTTTCATAAATTGAATTGTATTCATATTAAGGGAAGATTTTCGAACTCATTTTCAAGTGTCTTAAAAATAATTTGAAAGTTTTTTGAATATTTATTTTTATTAAAACTCGCGAGGTTTTGATTGAATAAGTAATTTAAAGATGGATCAGACCCGTAGGAGAGAGAGAGAGAGAGAGAGAGAGAGAGAGAGAGAGAGAGAGAGAGAGAGAGAGAGAGAGAGAGAGAGAGAGAGAGAGAAATTTTTTTTTGTTCTTTCTGTAATAGAAGTTTGGCACGTAAGGTGAAAGTTACAGTCTCCAATTCCGCCTCGGGTTAAGAATGCCAAAATCGAGGTTTCGGTATGTACATTTCATCAACGATTCATTTATTTTATAGGTAAAAAAATTTACTTTCAGATTGTTTGTTTGCTTGCTTCAAGTGGACTGAGCCATTAATATATATGTATATCATTAATGAAATTATCATTTCAAAGAAACGGGAAGTTGGTTATATTTGCAAAATGAAAGTAGATGTGTATATCTTAGGTATTTAGTGCACACACACCCACCACAAACATCCCCATATTCTTCGTTCAACTTGTGTATTTCTTATGTGTGTGTGTGTGTGTGTGTGTGCGCGCGCGCGCGTGTGACATCTCTCGTCCCATGCGTTGGTATAGCATGCGGCTACCAACCCACCCACCAAATTTTTATGAAAGTCGAGAGGAAGGTTCGCTTTTGACCATCACGGTGTTTTAAATAATAATGACAGGCCTGCGAATGAGAATTTTCTAAGAGTTGTTTTCTTACTAATAACTGATTTTATATAATTCAACTATACTGACTTCGAATAAGGTGTCCATTTTTTTTATCACCTAAGGATTTTCTGCAAAATGGAAGGGAAAAACAACATAAATAAATATTATTTATTTCAGTTTACATTAGGTACCTATTTCGCATTGTTATACTAATTACAAATGCAAACAACTCTAAAAAGAAAGAAGACTATTAACGTCAATTACATATTCATCTTCATTTGCCCTGAGTTTTCTTGTGAGATCTATGCCTTTTAGTCTCGAATGTACGCGCTGTTCCTTTTCTTATATGTAATAATTCTGGAGTATCCCGTTTCAACATCCAGCAGTAATCAGCCATCATGCTGATGTCCCACCTTCCCTGATATCTCCTCTCCATTTCTCTGATGTCTTGGTGAAACAGTTCTCCTTGTTCTTCGCTGAGAGCTCCGAGATTCTCAGGGAAGTAATCCAAGTGTGAATGTAAGAAATGTAATTTTAAACTCATATTACAACCCGACTCTTTGAAATTATTTAGCATGTTCTTTACAATGTTTTGGTAATTTGGGTCCTTGTTGTTCCCTAAAAATTTGTTGATAACATCCTTAAAAGCAATTCACGCTTTTTTTCAAGATTGTTCATTGTTCTTTCAAAATGTTTATCCAAAGTCAGTTTTCTAATCTGGGGACGAACGAAAATTCCTTCTTTCAATTTTGCCTCCGAAAGAGTTGGGAATTTACCACAGATACTTACAACAATCTCCATCTTCGTCCAAGGCCTTAACAAATTGCTTCATCAAGAATAATTTTATGTGAAGCGGAGGTAAAAGGACATTCTTCGTGTCAACCAAACTTTCACGTTAAATGTTTTTAGAATCAGGTGTCAGGTTGACTCTGCGTGGCCATTCCTTTTTTATCCAGTGCTGAGTTCTTGCTTGGCTATCCTATTCACGCAAAAAACATGGAAACTTCGTATAACATGATTGTTGACCTAACAACATACAAATCACTTTTAAGTCTCCACAAAGTAGCCAACCGTGTTCTTTGTATTCAACCTTAGCTAGAAACTCAAGATTTTCGTCCGTTTCCTTCAAGTGAACCGAATGAGCCACAGGAACGGATGCATAGAAGTTACCGTTGTGAAGGAGGACGCCTTTTAGACTTCTTTTGGAGGAATTAATGAAAAGCTTCCACTCATTTGGGTCATAGAGTGCAGCGCCTAGCTTATGTATTAGTTCCGAAACATTGTTGCAATATACCAGTGAATTTTCTTGAGAAAAATATTGGATGAATTCTTTTTCTCGATCTCTGCACCAGTAAAATGATGTCCCTGGAGAAAGCAAGTTCTTTGCACGAAGTCTGGATCCCAAAATCTCTGAAGAATCCTTCGACATACAAATCTTTTACCAAATCATTAAGCTCACTTTGTGTAAACAATTGGGGTTCACCAGATGTTTTGGTTTGAAAACAATCAATATCATCGTTTCCATCGTCATCAGACACCGAATCAGATGAAGTTATATCAAGAGTATTTGGTTTACTAGGTGCAGGTATACCAGGTTCATGAGCAACAGGTCTTATAGCAGACAAAGTTTGGATAAGAACTTTCCTTTTTATTTTTAGTATTGTAGTCTTGCACGTTACATGATCAAAAATAGCAGTCATTGCTGTGATTTCTATGCTCACGCCAGACCATTGGAATCCCAAAAGGTAAAGAATCCTTTTTACCTTTACTCCACAGTCTAAGTTGTTCAACACAAACACTGAACACTTTATGTGGAGCCCATGATTTGTCCTGATCCCCAAGTTTCATTCCGAAGTAAGCATAGTATGCTTTCTTGACGAAATCTGTAATATCTTGCCTTTGTTTTTTCACAGTAAATTTTTCACAAATATAACAGAGAATTTTTGGGCTATTTACACACCCTGTGGTTGCCATAACGACAAATAAACAAATTTCAAAAGAGGAATATAGTTACCGCGCACCTTTGAATAATAAAGAACTATAACCTCGCATGCACTAGACAGACTCATCTCGTGGCTTGTCGACCACTTATATACTAGTGGTGCGTTTCTCGAATGTTCTAGAAGACGCTATAACGTCACTTCTGATCTGGAAGCATTTATAGGCAGTATTTTTTAATCAAAATTTAATCGAGTCAATTTTAATGAAAATTTCTTGCATATGTAATATGAAATATGACATTTTGTGAAAAATCTGTACGTGATGGCGAAAAATTAATATTATTTTCGGAATCTGTGCGAAAATGATTATATAAGTGATAAAATATTTCGGACAACAAAACCGTCGCAGGCCTGTGTAATAATAAGTTTTTAATTACATTATGATTGTACACTTTGCCAAATCACAGAAAGCATACTCAAAATCTGTTATTTACTTATATATATATATAGTTCTTTCTGTAATAGAACTTGGCACGTAGGTGAAAACTACAGTCTTCAATCTCGTACTGCCTCCGGCAACTCACCCGTTTCAACTTTCTGATCTTGGAATTTGCTCAGCGTGCGTGTGTGTGACATCTCTCGTCCTACGCGTTAATATGGCCTGCGGCTACCAACCCACCTAATTTTTATGTAGGTCGGCTCGAATACTCGTATATGTACACACTTTCTTTTTTATTCTATAGACGAGAAATCCATTTTACGTACGTACACATCTAAGAGAAACTAACGTACACGCAAACATACACACCACACACACATTCTCATAAGAAATCCTCTGTGGATGAAGGGAGAGAGAATGGTGCACAAATTAAATGAAGTGTTTGGAAAGATATTCAGTGCATTATTATGACTAGCCTCATGACAATCAGTTTGGCTTTAGAGTGAAACACTGTACTGACATGTGTATTTATATGCTAGAGGATGCCGTCCTAAAGTACAAGATGTCAAGTAGCAATGTATATTCCTGTTTTTGAACCACCTTAGACCTACAGTTAAACATGGAATCCGAAACATGGTACGGAATCCATCACTAATTTTTTTATTTTATTCATGTTGCAAAATATACGCGTATCTTTTGAGCAAATTTAGTTGGTATTTTAACATATAATATATATATATATATATATATATATATATACAGGGTGTTTGAAAACTTTCTGTACAAATTGTAATGGGGGATAGGCAACACCAAGACAAACCCATTTCGTCTAAAGTGTATGTCCGCTGACGTCACCATTCGGCGCGAGAGGGCGCCGCTGCAATTGGCTAAAAGGTGAAGTGGGCTAGACTCGCGCTTGCCGCGGGCATTCTTAAATCGGACGTAGTACGCGTAACATGTTTATTTAAAGAAGGCATGTTTATTTAAAGGTGCTGAAAGTTGCGACCGGTAGCATCAATGCATGCCCGACAGCGTCGAAGCATTGACCGACGTACACGTCGAAAGATTCCCGGCATTTCGGGAACAGTTCCAGCGGCGACAGCGATTCTTGCTACGAGGTCTTCTTCTGAGTGAATGGGAGTCTCGTACACGAGGTTCTTCATGTGTCCCCACAGGAAGAAATCGAGGCATGTTAAATCGGGCGATCTCGGTGGCCAGGCTACGGGCCCACCCCGGCCTATCCATCGGTCCCAAAAGTGGCGTTCAGATAATCCCGCACATCGTTGCTGGAGTGTGCTGGGGCCCCGTCGTGTTGAAACCACATTCGTCTACGAATAGCCACGGGAACATCTTCCAGCAGTTCCGGCAACGTTTCTTCAAGAAATATCCGATAAACCCGCCCGTCGAGTCGGGCAGGCAGCAGGTACGGCCCAATCAACTTGCCATGGACGATACCCGCCCAAACATTGACGGCGAACCGTTCTTGATGAGCATGCACCCGTGTAGCATGTGGATTTGCGTGCGCCCACACGTGAGAATTGTGCATGTTAAACACACCCTCACGTGTGAAACAGGCCTCATCTGAGAACAGCACATAAGCCGGAAAATTAGGCTGCACCGCTGTCTGCTGCAGAAACCAGCGTGCGAATTCCACACGAAGAGGGTAATCCCGAGGTTGTAATGCCTGGACTCTCTGACGATGAAACGGATGTAACTGCTGCTGGTGCAACACTCTCCAGACCAGGTCGTGGTTCACACCGAGGATACGTGCAACACCTCGCGTGCTTGCGCTTGGATTGTCCTCAAATCGCCGTAGGATTTCTTCTTCCATGTCAGGAGTGCGCACGTTTCTCTCCCGACCAGTGTCATGCATGGAATGTTCCAGTTTCTCGCAGTCGCCGATGCAAATGCGCAAACGTTTGGTGGTTTGGCACACGTCTGTTTGGGAAGCGCTGTCGGTACAACCTCACAGCCCCATACACCATATGCATGTCAGCCATCTCAGCAGTCGTGAAGCGCTCCATGTTACGCGTACTACGTCCGATTTAAGAATGCCCGCGGCAAGCGCGAGTCTAGCCCACTTCACCTTTTAGCCAATTGCAGCGGCGCCCTCTCGCGCCGAATGGTGACGTCAGCGGACATACACTTTAGACGAAATGGGTTTGTCTTGGTGTTGCCTATCCCCCATTACAATTTGTACAGAAAGTTTTCAAACACCCTGTATATATATATATATATATATATATATATATATATATATATATAGCGTTTAAAGCGTGTATTATTATTTCTGCTTGTATATTTATTTTCTGTCATTTGTTTTTTCATTCAATGTCTGTTATTGGATTTTATCTCGTATTTATTTTTTTTTTTTCTTTCAGATGGTATGGATTGCACATTTTAATAAATAAATAATTAAAATAAATGGTGCTCTCTGGCAACCTTCTATATATAAATTCAATAACCGGTAACCGTTCCATATATATAAATAAATAAATTCAATAGTGCTCTGGCAACCCTTCAATATATAAATAATTAAAATAAATATTGTTCTCTGGCAACGCTTTATATATATAAATAAATTAAATAACTGTTAACACTGTAAACATTGAGAGCATCTTTCTCTTACCTTTAATAACTAAATTCAATAGCTGGCAACCCCTCCATGTAATTAAAATAAATAGTGCTCTCTGGCAACTCCCGACCCTCTACATAAGATGTTGGTCTTTTCGGTTTTAGGTCTGGCATTGGATTTTTTCCATGTTTTTGGTATATACTTTGATTTTTACGCTGATTCCATTTCTGCAATCCGTTTCTTGGAGAAATAAACACGAAAAAAGTTATGGCCCAAAACTTGTATTCAAATATCACCCTACACTTAACCTAACCTAACCCTACCCTAACCTAACCCAAACTACGCTGGAGGCATACACCAAAGTATGTATTCGACCGGGAACGACGATAATGAGCAACAAATGGAAAGCGTATGAACGCATCGAACAGCTCGAAGGGTACAGCTTCAGTCACAAAAGAGTGAACCACAGCGAAAACTTCGTAGACTCTTCAACTGGAGCACACACGCAACGGATAGATTCGACGTGGAACCAACTCAAATGCGGTAACAAGCGCCGGTGTGGTACGCACCGTTCCATGATCGACCGGTATCTCTGCGAGTTTCCCTGGCGTCGCCGACACGCAGGCAAAGATCTAGTGCGCCAAATGCTTAACGACATTGCGCAGTTTGGCAAGTAGTGTTCTGGAAACCTGTAAACGTAACAAACTTGCACATAACTTTTTTCGTGTTTATTTCTCCAAGAAACGGATTGCGGAAATGGAATCAGCGTAAAAATCTACGACTATACGAAAAATATGAAAAAAATCCAATGCCGGACCCAAAACCGAAAAGATCCGATGTTGGAACCCTGAACTCGCATTATACGTCTGGCTGGGGCCAGGCGAACACATGCTCTCTCTCTCTCTCTCTCTCTCCTTAGGTTAAGATATCCCTTTGGGTGGTGAGGCCATCCCAATTTCTCCCCCAAAGACTCTCCTCCTCCTTTCTCTCTTAGGTTAGGTATACCCTTTGGGGGGTGAGGCCGTCCCACCTCCTCCAAAGCTCTCCCCCTTCATGCAACTTGGGGGTTCCCCTACCCCTTGTTGCATAACTCCTCCCCTTTGCAACATCACCCATCCCATTTGCAACATTGCAATTGCACTTTCCCTTTTTGCGACCATACTACTATCCTCATGTTATCTATACAACATCGCACTCTTTCTTCATTAAGAGAAGTAATTAATCCATCAATATATAATATATATATATATATATTAAACAGCAGAGAAGAGAGTAAGGAGGTTTGTCTAACTCCGCATGAAGAACCAAAACATTCGGATAATACTCGTACACTGTCCCATCTAACAGTAAAAGTTTGGTGTGGTGCCAAAATTTCAATAAATTTAAAACATATAGTGAACATTCTTGTCTTCTAATTTTTTTAAAAGAATATTGTGATTCACTCTATTATATGCTTTGCTTATATCTAAAAAACAACGTTAATGGCTGAATTATTGACAGTATATTTACAATCTCCTTCAAAACATAAATATACAAGTCAGTTGAATGGAACCTTTTAAAACCAAAATGATTAGGAGACGTGCATAAATAATCATTTAGTTGGCGTAGCAAAAATTTCTCAAGTAATTTTGAGAAGCAGGAGGCAACAGCAACAAGCCAATAGGCCTGTAGTATATATGAGAGAAACGACAAGCATAAGGTGACTAGAGTCCCGAATTTTGGCGGGACAGTCCCGCTTTGGAGAAATGTGTCCCGCTGACGTATGGTGTCCCGAAATTGTCCCGCTTTTCGAGATATTGAGCAAAAATGTCCCGCTTTATTAAAATTACTACCAATAAGCTATTTCATGAATGGTTATTGACATATTTTTTGAGTTAAAGGGTGATTACTTGAGGAGTTGCTGAAAAATATACAATTTCGTAATATTATGGTCATTCAGCAAATTTGCTAATTAATGTTTTTATTGGTGTTTTCAAGCATTACGTAATACAAGACGAAAGTTGTCAGTTTGCACTGGTGGAAAAGTAGTAATTTGACTTTGTTAGTATTGTATATATACAGAGCTGGGAAGTAACGCGTTACAAGTAACGGCCGTTACCGAACGACGTTACTTTTTTAGGGAAATACATTCGTTAGTCGTTACTCGTTACTTTTTTATCGTAGCTCGCAGTTAGTTTCTTTCGATCCTCACTCATTATTCATTAACCGTTAAAAATTTGTCCCTTCTCTATGACCGAGGTGTGCATGTTAGCCGTTGGCATGCTGGCAGCCTACCCCCATCCACCCTCTCCCCCTACATTGACAGCACTGTCAAAGTAAAAAGGCGAAGGACCCTGGAGCAGGGAGGGACCTAAGTTCAACAGAGGTTTCGTCATTCCTCTCATCTGGGCCTTCACGGCACGTTAGCTCTGCATCCTTCCCATCCACTAACTTTAAAAATATGTTTATTAAACTTAACACTCCGATACCATCTAGTGCCGCCTGTTGAGCGGGTTTTTTCAGTAAGGAAGGATATACTGCGTCGGAAACGAGGCTCGCTCTTAGATGCAACTTTTGAGAAGCTTGTTTTCTTAAAGGCCAATAAAGATCTTTTGAATAATAGTTCTTAAGTTTGTATATTTAGCTAATAAATGTCAATTATCATTGCCATGCACAATAACTCATTTGATTAATTTCTTTAGTATTTCGTATTACTGTATTACTGTTTTGCAAAACTAAACTTTCCTGGTATATTCTAGCATTACTAAATTAGTATCAATAGTATGCTACATCCTCTGTTATGTTGCAATTCCTAGTAATAAATCTTGCAGTAATTTTGTTTCACTTTTTTGAAGATATTATGCCTTATAAGCCATAACAACGCAATGAAAGCATGCACAGACTTCAGAGCCTATGCATTAATCAGTGGATACAAACCAACACATACTCGCACAAGCGAATGTTTATATATAATATTTTATGTATATATAAATTATAATATACCTATGCATATACTGTATATATAATATATTTACATTTCATTAAAAGTGACGGTAACGAATAACGGTGCCGTTACTCGTTACTTTTTGAAAATGGTAACTGTAACGATAACAGCGTTACATTTAGACTGTAGTAATGGTAACGGTATTACATTTATAAAGTAACGAGCACAGCAGTGTATATATATTTAGTACAACAGAGAATGGAGCATATACTGTATGTATGTCATATGGGGACTTGTTTTTTGCTGAAATTAACATTGAAATATCTGCTTACGATGCCACCAAAACGTGTTTTTTGAGTATTGCAATTTCAAAATTTTCTCAACCGCGGCAAGGGGACACCCCCTCCCCCGACTTCCCAGTGGGGTGGGGAGTTCAGGATATGTCCAGCTTTTAACTTCAAAAAATCTGGTCACTTTGTCACAAGCATTTAAGGTACACGCTAAATAACTGTACTTTCTGTAATGCCTACAGCCTGTCTGTGTTTAGTATAAACTACATAGTTACCTTATATATACAGGTATATCCTTTTTCACGCTTCCTTTCGTCGTCGTTATGTTGTATGTAAACAAATTATAACGTAATCTAAATTTATACTTTAACTATATGAGAATACGCCTTTAATAAATTAGTCCGTATACGTTTTCAAACTTTCTCTGACACTTATTTACGTTTGTTTTTGCTGTTACGTTTTCAAGGTCAACCATAAGTTGTAAGGTAGAGTGCCTTTGTAAATAAGTGAGATGTAATTCTTATCAGTAATTGTCCCAAAATTAGCTTCTGCCTTTTGATTCTCCTCATTGCGCAGTTTCGGAAAAAAAGTTAGCCTAAAATGTTTATTTAAAAAAAAAATATTAAATCAGTAATGATTCGGTTTTGTTTTTTAAATTTTATCATTGTCATAAAAAGGAATAAATATCCAAAGAAAAGCACAATATTACCAATTAGTAATTTTTTCTTTTTTGAAATTGCATGTTTCTAGGCGAATTTTTTTCCACCACCGTTCGTCGTCAAAAGGAAGGAAGAGTTAAAAAGGATACACCGACTATATCATAAAAGGTGACACTGGATCCCTAAGTTTAGGGATTCTCGGTGGTGATCCCTTTGTATCTGTATGTGGAAACGATTTGAGTGTTTTCAGTCCCGAACTCAAGCGTCGTGCCCAACCCACAGGGAATGGGAAATGGGTCCTAGGATAGTGTATATACGTTTATACAATCTTCCTTATCGTGACGAAAATCAAACACAAAAAAAAACTTACGATCTTTGAGAGGGTTAAAATTTCCGCCAGAAGCCAGTCCGGACAGTCACAATCTCGACAGAACCGAAATCTCTTTAAAAATAATAAAAATATTATTATTATTATTATTAGTAGTAGTAGTAGTAGTAGTACAAACTACATACTAACAAAGGCCTTCATTCGAGGTTAGCCGAAGAAAACGGAAATTTGGTGAGAGAAAAAGATGACAAAGAAAAGTGATTGGATTGGAAATAGACTTCCCTACCGTGCTCACACTTATTAAAATGTAAAACATTCACACTGGAATACAAGCTGTAGTAAGTAGAAGACAGGTCAAATTCTTTCTCTCCCGAAAGCCACTTCTAGCATAAAACAGTTCTGAAAGAAGAGGTGTAAGACAATTGGAAAAAGTACAGTATAATGACAGGAAAAATTGTGTGGGCAATCCACATCATGCGTACATTTATGTCGTGAACCCAGTTTTTCACACACACACACACACACACACACACCACACACACACACACACACCACAAAAATTTAAAAATCTGACATTACAAAACTTTCATTAAATGTAAAAGTATGAAATGGAGTGAAGTGTAAGAAAAAGCTGTAAGAAGTAGAGGTAGGCCATGTAAAACATGGAATAATATAATTAATAAATTTGTAAATAAACATGGAGTTCATACAAATGTGACAAAAGAGTTAACGAGAAACAGAGAGGAATAGAAGCACTTGGTGAGGTGTATAAATGGAGAAATTGGTCTCACCTGATGTACCATTAAAGGTATACCCCCAACCTTGTCATGAAAATTAACTAAAACACTGGATCCATTAGATTGGGGTGGTGCTTTACTCCCATTGGTGTTTGTTTGTGCGTGTAATTGATCCGAGTCAAACGTCATGTTCACCCCATGAAGAATGGGAAGTAGGTTCTTAGATAATGTGTTACATGTACATTTAATAATTTAGATATTTCACTCTCGACAACCCTAACACCCCGACATCCCCACAAAAAAAGTCGCAGAAACAAAATTCACAACTACATAACAGAAAGCTTTAGGCTGGAAAAAAAAAAGTCACCGATTTTCATAAAATCTTGAACATAAGTTCTTCATCAATAAGACTGATTAACTGGAAAGGTTAGGACAGTATGTTTTCAAATCCATGGACTTTACACTTGAACATCTTACACCAAAAACATTCTGTTCCAAAATCTGAGCTAAAAAGGCTTAAACTGCAAAAAATAAGTCGTATTCAATTTTTTTTTAATAATCTGCACGGCAACTATGTATTGTATAATTTTTCAGAAAAAGAAAAACTAGAATTAGGAGAGTTTATGAACCTAACAGTTCACAGTTGACCTTAGGTCGGCTGACAATAAAGATATAATCTTTTGGTTTATTGTCGAAGTTGCGTGAAATGGAACCTAATACTTTATTTGCATTAGTGCATTACTTTGCACGCTGCTTTTCAATTTTTTTTTCTGATATTACACTCAACTACCCCCCCCCCCCAAGATATTTTGTATTTTGACTCTAAATTGCGCGACCAAAAGTATAACAACGCTACTTTTATGTAAAATAAACTTCATTTGCCATTTCTCCGACCACGCTACTATGATATTTTCAAATTGCTTTGAATTTTTTGCTATCTTTGGTGAATTTCGAAAATGTACTTATACTTCGTCCGTGTCGAGGTCGTTTATATCTATAATGAACAAAAACAGGACTTATATAATACTAATCTTTAAGAAACCCCACTAGTAACTACTAGTAACGTTAACCCAACCTGATTGTGTGCCATTAACTACTATACTTTTTTTTCTTCTGGTAAGCCAATTCTCTATCCACTCCAGAACCACCCCTTATCCATGCTTTTTAATCTTTACGATTAGTCGCTTATGAGGCACGGTGCCGGACTCCTTTTGAAAAGGAGATTACGTCAGTAGTATGCCCGAAAAATGGACGAGTGCAATGTAATTGCAAATGTTGCATAAGTTATGCAACAAAGGAGAAGGGAAACATTGCAAGTTATGCAATAAGGGGGAATGTTGCAAATTATTATGCAACAAATGGGGATAGGGGAATGTTGCAATAACAACAAGGAGTTATGCAACTTGGAGGCGGAGTTATTCCCCAAGAGAGAGAGAGAAGGAGAGAGAAAGGAGGAGAGGTGTTCGCCTGGCAGGAGCCAAGCGCATATTAAGACTTCAGCCGAGCGGCCGTTGTCTTAATATGTTCCTAATCAGCCAGTTGGTTTAGAAGGATGAGTTGCCAGATTGCGCTATTTATTTAATTAAAGCATATATTCTGGCTTAATCCGCCAGTTGGCTTAGAAGGTCTAACCAGCCATTTGGAATAATTAAATAAGGATATTATTCGTTTTAACGCCCATTCAAACTTAATATTTTTAGTCAGCTATACCTGTAAAGCAGTTCAAATGCTTTACAATGACGGTATTTTTTTGTTCGGGAACTTAATAGTAACGGAGATATAGGTCTGCGCAATAAAATATATTAGGTCATCCCATAAGTAATGTCGTTTTTTACGATAGATTAAGTTTAAACTAGTCCTACTCGGTTTAAGCATAAATTTTCCGAAGGTTATATCTAAGAGGAGATCTATCATGTTTCGCTACATACTTTACAGACCTTGACCAGTGAAGACGTGTGTTTAGCTTTATGCGAACCCCTCATAAACATGGCGGTATCAGAAGAGCATATCAGGCATATAATGCTTTACGAGTTCAAAAAAGGGAATAGTGCTACTGAAGCAACGCGAAACATTCAGGACGTTTATGGCAACGATATTCTGCATGTGAGGAAATGTCAAAGATGGTTTCAAAAGTTTAGGAATGGTGACTGCTGTTTGACAGATGCAGCACGCTCTGGACGCCCTGCTGAGTTTGATGATGACCTGCTGTTAGCCGCACTTGAAGAAGACTGTTCAATAACTGTCGAAGAATTGGCCCAGAAACTCAATTCATCCCCGTCCACCATCCATCGACATTTGCAACAACTCGGGAAAGTGCCTAAGTTAGGAAAATGGGTGCCACATGAATTGTCGGTCGACAATCTGAGGGTGCGGGTAAACATTAGCACAGCTCTTCATTCCCGTGAATTCCAAGATCCGTTTTTGCACCGTTTAGTGACTGGTGATGAAAAGTGGATACTGTACCAGAATGTTAAGCGCCATCGACAGTGGGTTTGTGCTGGAGAACCAGCGACACCAAAGCCAAAACCAAATCTTCAACCTCGGAAGGTGTTGCTTAGTGTTTGGTGGGATAAAGGTGGTGTAATATACTTTGAAACCTTACCACACAACCAAACAATCACCGCTCAAGTCTACTGTCAACAACTGCATCGACTGAACACTGCACTAAAAGAAAAGAGACCTTCTTTGGTTAATCGGAAAGGAATTGTGTTCCACCACGACAACGCGCGTCCTCATACCGCTCGGATCACTTCTGCAAAAATTGAGGAGCTTAGGTGGGAAAAACTTCCACATCCTCCATATTCTCCAAACCTTGCGCCTTCAGATTATCATCTCTTCAGGAGTCTGCAAAACTATCTTGACGAGAAACAGTATACTTCTTTAGATGACCTGCACACCAGTCTTTGTACGTTTTTGGCCTCAAAACCACCTGAATTTCATAAACATGGCATTGAAAAGCTTGTAGGACGCTGGCAGAGTGTCATTGATTCCGATGGAAAATATATACTAGATTAAAGTTTTTTTTTTTTTGTCCTTCAAATTCCGATCTAAAAAACGACATTACTTATGGGATGACCTGATATTTCCTGTTTTGGCTATAATGTACTGTTTTTTCTTAAAATATTTTTCCTGATTGGGCTTTTTTTCGTTACTCTGCGACTTAATTAGTTGGTTGGGTTTTGTTCTGGCTATTTTTTTTTCTACTTGGATTCAGTTTAGTGGTGTTTGTGATAGAATTATGGCGTGCCATTCGTATGATTTTGACTTTGAGAACTTGATTCGTCATGTGCCCTAGATGAAGACAAAGGATTGGATGTTTTTATCAATTACGGCGTTATTCTCTCATCCTTAACTTGCCCGAAATGTGACAGTGAGTGCCTAATACCAAAAGATCAGAAGATATTTAGATGAAATAACCAATATTAACCTGTTAGGTCAACTGAAGGTCCGGTTAGGTCAACTGAAGGGCTGCTTAGGTTAATTGAATGCCAGCTTAGGTCAACTGTACATCCTTAATGATTGGTTAGGTTAAGTCGCGGTATTTTTGTTAGTTTAAGTGAAAATGATGAGAACAAACTTTTCTGGTTAATTTTGAGGTGTTTTGTACGAAACTGCCATCCGTTTCCTGTGCAAATGCGTAGTTTTCGAGATGACGATATCTCGGAAACTACGCATTTCTACAGGAAACGGATGGCAGATTCGTGCAAAACACCTCAAAATTTACCAGAAAAGTTTGTTCTCATCATAAAAACAGACTGGGCGTTAAAACGAACAATTACCTTAAATAATAATAATAACGTTTACATATACAACCAAAAGAATTAAATAAAACACCACCACATCACTCTGTTTAGACGAATTATTGGATTGGCATAATCCGTCAGCTGGCTTAATCCGCCAGTTGATTTAGAAGGCCTAACCAGCCATTTGGTATAATTAAATAATAACAATAATAATAACGTTTTTATATACATCCAAAAGAATTAAATAAAACACCATCACATATCACTGTTTATTTAGACAAATTATTGGATCCAATTTCACGAAATATATTGAAAATAAATATACAATCCTATACAAGCGAAGGAATATATGCAATCAAAAATAATAATAGCATAAGAACTACGAAAGAGGAGTATATATATAATAAAAATATAATATACAAACCCGGACCTATCCAAACTGTTCATTCTAACGAAGGTCAAGCGTGCCACTCTACCTTAGACCTACAGTTTAACGTTGAATCCGAACCACGTCTAAAATAAAATGTTAAAACACTCCTTAACACAATAAAATCTAATTTCAGAATAAAAAAATTTTAAACAGCCTGACAATGCAAAATATCACCCGGGAGCGGAATAAGACGGTTTACCGAGAATAATAGAATTACCTTGTGAAAATAATATTTATTATTTACTACAGAAATGCTCATTCCGTCGAAGGTCAAGCTTTGCCTCCCCTTTTCGGTACCGTAACAGTTGAATTTTATCAGTGTTAAACTTCATATAAAAACTATGCAACATCTAAAACTTACGACATCTACATCATTACCCCTAGCCCGTCCTTCATGCATTAAAAAAGTTCTACTTTATCGGCAATCTCTGTTTAGCATTCCCCTGATTGTTCATCCCGGCGAAGGTCAAGCGTGTCACTCTACCTTAGACCTAAAGTTTAACGTTGAATCCGAACCACGTCTAAAATAAAATGTTAAAACACTCCTTAACACAATAAAATCTAATTTCCGAATAAATAAAAAAATTTTAAACAGCCTAACCATACAAAACATCACTCGGAATTGTCCTGAAAATGAAAGAAAGAAAAAAAATAAACAATCAGTTCACCTATAAAAATATAAAACTTTATATATAATATATATATATATATGGTGTCCGTAAATGTTTACCCTGAAAAGAGTATGCTCTCATCTTTTAATGACGAATCTTACATCCGTTTTCTTTTTACAGGTGATCTCGTACACACAGTTTCTGTGCTGGTGTGTTTCGTCTACCGCATTCGCCGCTAGGAGCGCTGTAGTAGCTGTTCAGTTAAGATGGTGTCTGTGACAGAGAAGGCACAATGTGTTGTGTGGCTTGCAGAAACAAAATCTCCTGTCAGTGTTCAGCGAAGGTTCAGAACAAAGTATGGAAAAAATCCACTGATGTGAAGTTAATTAGGTCGTGGATGAAAAAATTCTTGGAAACTGGAAACGTGGAAAAGGGAAAGAGCAGTGGTAGACCATCAGTTTCCGATGGGACGGTGGAAACACTGAGAACACTGTTTCCGCAACTGTGTACCTGGATATGCTCACCAATTACGCCATTCCCCAGCTGCAGGACAGGCAGCCAACTGTCATCTTCCAACAAGATGGGGCACCCCCTCATTGGGCGCATGCTGTTCGTGAAACTCTCGACGCAACATTTCCAAATCGATGGATTGGCAGGGACGGGCCAATCCCATGGCCCCCAAGATCACCAGACATTACCCCGCTGGATTTCTTTCTCTGGGGTCATGTTAAAGATTTGGTTTATGCAACAGTTTTTCCAGATATCAGGACATTGCGAGAACGCATTACGGATGCAATTGCAACAGTTAACCCACAAATGTTGGAAAATGTGTGGCGTGTGTGAATACCGTTTAGACATTTTACGTGCCACTTGGGGTGCACATGTGGAAGCTTATTAAGTTCATTAACTATGTATCAAAACTTTGTATGTTTATCTACTTATGATTAAAACTGTTTGAATAAGAGTGTTTATTTAAAAGTTATAACCTGCTTTAATCAGGGTAATCATTTATGGACACCCTATATATATATATATATATATATATATATATATATATATATATATAGGGTGGGCGGAAAGTAGCTCCCTATTTTGGATTGGTAAAAAAATACGTATATTATCCATTTATTTCAGAAGAAATAATATGAAAAGGTAGGCATACATGGTAGGTTTTCTCTAAAATTCAATGTGGGCTCCAACTCTTTCCACCAGCTTCTGGAGCCGCCCAGGAATGGTGTCCACTGACTTTAGCAGGAACTCCGGCGGGATGGAGGACATGACTTCCCGAATTCGGTCCTCCAGTTCTTCCAATGTCCTCGGTTTGGTGCGGTAGACTTCTTCCTTTACCCACCCCCAAAGAAAGAAGTCGCACGGTGTCAAGTCGGGGCTCCTGGCTGGCCATTGATGTGGACCACGACGACCCATCCAACGCCCAGGGAAGTGGGCATCCAGCCACTCACGGACAACAAGAGCGAAGTGCGGAGGGGCGCCATCTTGCATAAATATCAGATCGTCGATGTTCTCCCATGTGCTGACAACCGGCCAGACCTCGTTTCGCAACATAGCAAGGTACCGCTCAGCATTCATGGTGTTGCGCAGAAGGAACGGGCCCACAACCTGATCTGAGGTCATACCAAACCACACCGTTACACTGAACCGATTCTGCCGTTTTTCAGCGGTAACCGTGCGACTTCTTTCTTTGGGGGTGGGTAAAGGAAGAAGTCTACCGCACCAAACCGAGGACATTGGAAGAACTGGAGGACCGAATTCGGGAAGTCATGTCCTCCATCCCGCCGGAGTTCCTGCTAAAGTCAGTGGACGCCATTCCTGGGCGGCTCCAGAAGCTGGTGGAAAGAGTTGGAGCCCACATTGAATTTAGAGAAAACCTACCATGTATGCCTACCTTTTCATATTATTTCTTCTGAAATAAATGGATAATATACGTATTTTTTTACCAATCCAAAATAGGGAGCTACTTTCCGCCCACCCTTTATAATATATATAATAAAAAAACATTAATTTATCAAAAGAATTTATGAAAACAATTTCTCTTTCAATTAAACAAATTTTATCTTTTTATAACAAATTTTGCTTATTTTGAAGTTTCTCACAATTTATATACGGCAAGCATAATAAACTTAAACAGTCCGAATTTGACCCAGTATAAATTAGTGTCTTTAACGATTATTTTTCTACTTTAAACCTTTAAATTAACTTAAAATTATAAAGCGAACTAAAACCACAAAGCGATGCCTGTAAATCCATTATTTATATCGTCAAAAAATAATCTTAAAAACTCGAATAGATTCTGGAAAATTTTGCTACTTCTTTATTGAATCTCTTAGAATGCTCTACTATATATATCTATATAATGCGTCACCATACACTCAAACATTTTAAACCCTGCCGTATAAAAATCAACGCGAAAAGGAAACAAACAACTCTCGAATTCCGACTCTAATTTTGACTCCACATTATTACGGCTTCGACAAGGCGACTCAGATAAATTTTGAGTCAAAGCGGTTTGGAAATATAGACTCCAACGAGGAGAAAAAAATTTTTGACCGCGAAAATTATGAAAATGTTCGCTATGAGAAGAAATTTTGAAAATGATGGGCGCCATCTTGAAAAACAGTTACAATGATTGTTAAGGAATGAGAATCGAAATTTGCTTGCAAATGGGATAACACAATGCATCTTGCTATTTAAATAATCGAGCCAGAATATATATTAATGCTATAATACGAATAGCAACAATTTTGACCGAAATATAAGGCGACGTGGGAAAGCCCTTATATTTATATAAAGGAACACCGCGCAGCCACCAAAATGTTGTTTAATTTCTTTAAGGGCCCATTCCTTCATTATTATATTTCATTATTTACTCTACTAGATTAGATTTTATTGTGTTAAGGAGTTTTAAAATTTTATTTTAGACGTGGTTCGGATTCAACGTTAAACTTTAGGCCTAAGGGGGAGTGACACGCCTGACCTTCGCCGGGATGAACAATCAGGGGGGATGCTAAACAAAGGCTGCCGATAAAGTAGAACTTTTTAATGCATGAAGGACGGGGTAGGGGTAATGATGTAGTAAGTTTTAGGAGATGTTGCATAGTTTTTATATGAAGTTTAACACTGATAAACTTCAACTGTTACGGTACGGAAAAGGGGAGGATCTAAAATTCCATGGAATAGAAAAAAGATCCCCGATGATCCGGGTGTACCTGAGATGGAGAGTAAAAGAAGTCAACTCAATACTTCATCAGGCCAACTAGATCTATTGTAGTAGTATTCCCCGTTAAACTGTAGGTCTAGAACGGGATGAAAAGCTTGACCTTCGACGGAATGAGCATTTCTGTAGTAAATAATAAATATTATTTTCACAAGGTAATTCTGTTATTCTCGGTAAACCGTCTTCTTCTTCCGCTCCCGAGTGATATTTTGTATTGTTAGGCTGTTTAAATTTTTTTTATTCTGAAATTAGATTTTATTGTGTTAAGGAGTGTTTTAACATTTTATTTTAGACGTGGTTCGGATTCAACGTTAAACTGTAGGTCTAAGGTGGAGTGGCACGCTTGACCTTCGTTAGAATGAACAATTTGGATAGGTCCGGGTTTGTATATTATTTTTTTTATTATATATAAACTTCTCGTTCGTAGTTCTTATGCTATTATTATTTTTTATTGCATATATTCCTTCGCTTATATTGGAATGTATATTTATTTTCAATATATTTCGTGAAATTGGATCCAATAATTTGTCTAAATAAAGTGGTGTGATGGTGTTTTATTTAATTCTTTTGGATGTATAAATAAACGTCATTATTATTATTATTATTATTACTTAATTACACCAAATGGCTGGTTAGGCCTTCTAAGTCAACTGGCGGGTTAAGCCAGCTGACAGATTATGTCAATGTAATAATTCGTCTAAATAAAGAGTGATGTGGTGGTGTTTTATTTAATTCTTTTGGTTGTATATATAAATGTTATTATTATTTCATTATACCAAATGGCTGGTTAGACCTTCTAAGCCAACTGGCGGGTTAAGTCAGAATATATGCTTTAATTAAATAAAGTGCTATCTGGCAACTCATCTTTCTAAGCCAACTGGCTGTTTAAGCCAGAATATATGCTTTATATAAATAACGCAATCTGGCAACTCAGCCAGGTAAGCCAACTGGCTGATTAGGAACATATTAAGAAAACGGCCGCTCGGCTGGTCTGAATATTCTCCTCCTCTCTCTCTCTCTCTCTTCTCTCTCTCTCTCTCTCTCTTCTCTCTCTCTCTCTCTCTTCCTTTTCCTCTCTTTCTCTTGGGGGATAACTCCGCCTCCAAGTTGCATAACCCCTTGTTGCTCTTGCAACATTCCCCCTCCCCCTTTGTTGCATGACAACTTGCAACATTCTCCATTGTTGCATACTGTGCAGCATTCCCCCTTGTTGCATAACTTGCGACAGTCCCCCTCCCCTTGTTGCATAACTTATGCAACATTGATTAACATTTGCAATTGTATTGCACGCGTCCATTTTGCGGGCATACTACTTACGTCAACCTCCCCTACACTGATCTCATATAAGGAGTTCCAAAAAACCTTAGCCCCCCCATTTGCAGCTTACATGTTTACTTATATCGAAATAGTTGTTAGTGATTATAAAAATATATAAAATTATTTATTGTAGGTATTAAAATTACTCTAGCTGATAAAGTGATAATATAATGGCTTCTCAATTAATTGGTGATTCGGAGAGGCAACGTGTGATAGATCGCATACGAGCAATAACATTTCGGGAAGCTCGTGATGCTGGAGCCACCTTTATAACACGTTCATAGGTTGCCAAAAAGTTGCGAAGAGGTGAGGACTTCGTCAAAAGAAATTGGAATAAAACTTTGGATGAATGTGAAATGGATACAACCAAATCTGGGTGCCCAAATTTGCCACTCTCTCAGGAAACAAAGGACATCATTGAAAGCGGTACGCGTAAGCGGAAAAATAGCTGTGCTAAACTTTCTAGAGAAATCGAAGTGTTGAGAGGAAAGATCGTTAGTGGTGAGATAATTCGACTGTACCGTCATAGGCAAGGTTTAAAGCCTTGGCATGAACTTTCAAAGCCAAGAAAAACTCAATTTAACATCGATGACAGAATGTGGTTTGCCCATTATCTTGAAGATTGGGATGTGGATGATTTCATGCATTTAGCTGTCTCCGATGAATTTTTTTGTTTACGTAACACGTCGGCCTAACTACCAAAATGATCGAGTGTGGGCCACAACACCAGATGAAATCGATGACAATGAACATTATCGCGAATTATTAAAAAGTCCAGACCGTGTTGGTGTGTTTGTTTTGTTTACTGCAAAGAAGCTCATGTGGGTGCTGAAGCCAAATGGTCAGAGTTGGGATGGACAGTATTTTCGTGATATTATTCTATCCCAGCATGTCATTCCTTTTCTAAGAAACCCAAACAATGTTATCGATGACGATCAGGTCACACTTCTGCACGATAAGGCCCCCTGCTTTAAGGCATTAGCCACTCAACAGTTGTTGTGGAACCATGAGATCGATTTCTTTGGAAATGAAGAATGGCCAGGAAATTCTCCTGACCTGAACGTCTGTGAACACATTGGATCAGTTATAAAGGACAAGGTTGAATGTTTCTTGTTTCAAGAACGTGCAGCAAATCGATTTTCGAAGGATACAATGACGCAACACATTGAAACTGTTTTAGCAAATTTGCGTAACGATCAAGATCTATTCACGTCACTTTTGGCAAGCTACCCAAAGCGAATTCAGGCTGTCTTGGAAGCCAATGGCGGGAACACCAAGTTTTAATTGTTTCTCATTAAATGCAGGATTAAATTCTCTTTTGTAAGATATGTTTAGTTTTACTGTACCTCTAATGGTTTAGGCCATGGGCAGGGGGGCTAAGGTTTATTGGAGCCCCATACTTTAGGAACTATTCCGCTCGCAACGAACCCGAACATCGATACTAGGAGCCTCTACCAGACACTTGTAACATTCATTAACGACGTAGCGAATTCCCTTGAACAGTCGCACATACCCGATCTGTAGTCATAGCGAGCCCCCTCCCACATAAATCTACTATGGTCTAGAGCAGTAGTTTTCAAAGTTGCGACTGGGTTCCGAAATATTAATCACTGGGTCACTAAGTGAAAAAAATTCTTTCTACAAAACAGTTATTTGGAATTAATACAAAATAGTTATTTGAAATTGGCGCGTAACACGAACAAAAAAAAGGAACCGATTCTGGAGTGCTTCTGATACGCGTGTAGCTTTTATCTTGTGACCCAGATTGGAACGAGATCATGAACAAGAGGCAGGCCCACCCGTCACATTAATTAAAACTCAACCTAAATCTTTTTTATTTACTGTATTTATACTGCATTTAAAATATTTTTCAAGTAACTTTGATATCTAGTTATTAATTAAAATGAAGTGGTTAAAGCTAGTATATATATTCCCCTTTATTGTGATTTTATGAAAAGACTAGTCATAAGATATTGTTTTGGATTGCGGGGATAAGCGTTTTTCTTTCACTGGGTCGCGAGAAAAAAGTTTGAAAAACACTAGTCTAGAAGCCACGTATGGCCACAGATAAGGTAGGTTGTGTGATCGGGCGAGGGTAGTTAAGTGGAATTTGGTTAGTATAATATTAGTTAGTACCAGGGATGGGAAACTGAATCGAACTGGAAGCGATAAACTGATAAAACCGATATTATTTTCTGAACTGAAAACGAAAAAAACGAACTGAAAAAAATTCTGACAACTAAAATCGAAATTCGAACTGAAATTGAAAAACAACCAAAAACTGAAATCTGAATTCGAATAGATTAAATATAACAGTTTTGCGTTTCAGTTTTGAGGAGCATTTGGATTGCAAAAAAATATAAATAACGTGAATTATTTTCCTTTTTTTGCGACTTAACATTTGTATGGATTTAAAGCATCCATTTATCCTTTAATTCGATATAGAAAATAACGCAGCTGAAAATACTAGAGACAATGGTTTTAAAAAGAAAGAAAAAGAATTAGGGAGGAAAATTTTTATCCCATATCAAAATACTTTTCAATAATGACTGTGCTCCTTTCGTTGACCTAAGTTTAATCACTTGGTAAGGACGCCTTCAGTTTTTTCTGACCATTAAATTTTTCATTTCAGTAATAGCTATACTATCTAATCATAATAACTGTATCTATATCTACATAAGTGAGTGAGATAATCCGTGGGAATGACCAAACTTTAACTCAAATGTTATTCCTTTGGAATGTTACTCTAATCTATTATCCATTATTTATATATTTTATACATGTCGTGTGCTTTAAAATTTAAAAAGTGTAAGAAATAATAAAACATTTCGAATTGAAAGTTTTTTGTTAAATAAAACTTTATGTGAAAGATGATAATTAAAACCCACTCTAATAGACAAAGTTTATTTCCACAACAGTTTCGATGCCCACTGGCATCCTCTTCGGGTGGATACAGAAAAACGAATGAACCAAAAACAAAAGAAAACAGTCCAGGGACCATTAAGAAATTCGCACCTAGGTTAGAAAAGGGACTCGCTTATAAGTACATTCGCACAAATTTAAAACTATCTTCTTGTTCTATACATACAAATTCTATTATTGTTTTACATAATTATTACATTTATTATTAAATTTATTACATTTAATATTGCATTATTATTTATTACAGAAATTATAAATTTATTATTACATTGATTATTACACTGTTCTTTATTATACAGAAATTGTAAACCGAAAAACGAATGAAAAAGGCGAGGAGGAAACAATCCAGAGACCATTAAGGAATTCGCACCTAGGCTAGATCCCGTTCCCACGACCCCAGAAGTTGTAATACTAATAATGCCATTTTTTATCACGCCAGCCAAAATAATCATGCTATAGATTGGGAATCAAGTAAGGTACTTTATAAATGTAATAATTATGTCAAAAGAAAAATAATAGAATCTATATGTATAGAACAAGAAGATAATTTTAATTTGTGCGAAGGTACTTATAAGTTGGACCCTTTAATGAGATTCTTGGTAAAAAAATCCCTTACGGCGTCGGGTGAACGGGTTGTAACCTAAGTGTAAATTTCTTAAAGGTCTCTGGATTGTTTCCTTACTCGCTTTTGGTTCATTCGTTTTTTTTTCGGTAAAATGTAAATGGAATAATAAACGTAAATGTAAATGTAATAATGGAAGTAATAAATGTGGAAATAAATATAAATGCGCTAAATGTAATAATAAAGGTAATAAAATAAATGTAATAATTAGTGTAAAGTAATAATAATAAATGTTAAAAAACGTAAATGCAGTAATTATGTCAGAATAATAGAATCTGTATGTATAGAACAAGAAGATAGTTTTAATTTGTGCGAATGTACTTATAAGCGGGACCCTTTAATAAAAAAAAAAATGCCCTTCTGGGGTCGTGGGAACGGGATCTAGCCTAGGTGCGAATTCCTTAATGATCTCTGGATTGTTTCCTTCTCGCCTTTTTCATTCGTTTTTCGGTTTACAATTTCTGTATAATAAACAACAGTGTAATAATGAATGTAATAATAAATTTATAATTTCTGTAATAAATAATAATGCAATATTAAATGTAATAAATTTAATAATAAATGTAATAATTATGTAAAAAAAATAATAGAATTTGTATGTATAGAACAAGAAGATAGTTTTAAATTTGTGCGAATGTACTTATAAGCGGGTCCCTTTAATAAAAATGCCATTCCAGTGTCGGGAGAACGGGATCTAACCTAGGTGCGAATTTCTTAATGGTCCCTGGACTGTTTTCCCTCTTGTTTTTGGTTCATTCGTTTTTCTGTATCCACCCGAAGAGGATGCCAGTGGGCATCGAAACTGTTGTGGAAATAAACTCTGTCTATTAGAGTGGGTTTTAATTATCATATTTTGACAAAAAAAAAAAGTGTTTCGTGCTGATTCAGGTGGCTACAGATGCTTACATGTTTAATCATACAAAAGTAAAGATAGTTACTAAAGCAAATTCTCTCTTTGATAAACAAAAATCGAATGCAAATACAAATATAGTTAAATCTGAATTTGTCAATAGGGTACCGCCAAAAAATATTATATACTACAAAGAAATTCTTAAAGAAATCTGAAAACAAAAATGGAATCGAAATTTAAATTGAATCGAACCGAAAAATATAAAACGAATCGAAAAATTAACTCAAATCGAAAAAAATTAAAAACTTGAATCGAAACTGAAATCGATATTTTTTGCAAACTTAAACTGAAATCGAAAACTGGATTTAAAAATGTATCAGTTCCCATCCCTGGTTAGTACATATTGAATGTAAACTGTTCATTAGGTTGGGTTAGGCGTGAATATATTATGCTTGATTAAGTTAGGGTAGGATAGGCTAGGTCAGACGAGGTTAGTTAGGTTTATCTAGTGAATAAATGAATATCTGTCTGGTTAGACGGATAAAGAGATCACAGCTGAAAGAATAAATAGCCGTACCTACCCCATCTGTAGCCATAGTGAGCCTACTTCCACATAAATCTACTATTATGATCTTGAGGTCACAGTATTGCTACAGACCGACTAGGTACTATTAAAAATGTTTCACCATTTGAGTAGTGGGTTTTCCACTACATTCCTTTTTAAGAAATTTCCAGTATATATATATATATATATATATATATATATATATATATATACAGGGTGGGCCGAAAGTCTGGATCCATAGGAAAATATTTATTTTAATACATAAATTACAACAAATGGTAAATACTTAAAATGAATATCAACTTTAACTCGTAAATGCGTATCCGTGATACTGTACAGTAGTTCGTACTCCAGTATAAATACTCAAATACTTTTTTTATTTCAGCCCAGAAATGGCTTCGAATCTAACAAGAGAAGACCGGGTAGAACTTGTGCTCATGTACGCAAGACAGGGCGCTACACACAGAGAAGTTGCTACCGAATTCAATAGAAATCATCCTGATAAGCATCCAGTAACACATGCGACTGTTGGCAAGTTGTTTAAACGTTTCAAAGAAACAGGAAGTGTACATGATCGACGGCGTTCTGGTCATCCAAAAACTGCAACTGATGAAAATACCTCTGCAATGGTATGTGAAACTTTAACGAATAGTCCAGTAAAGTCAACAAGAAGATTATCAAATGAAACACGCATCTCGAGAACGTCAATTCGAAGAATTATTACAAATCATAAATTCCATCCCTAAGTGTCTCGATGTCAGAGGCCGCCAATTTGAGCATTTGTTATAATTTGTTGTTTATACAGGAGTACGAACCACTGTACCTGAGTATCACGGATACGCATTTACGAGTTAAAGTTGATATTCATTTTAAGTATTTACCATTTGTTGTAATTTATGTATTAAAATAAATATTTTCCTATGAATCCAGACTTTCGGCCCACCCTGTATATATATATATATATATATATATGGTGTCCGGGCTTAAATGGCAATAAAATAAAACATTATAAATGTATTTAATTACCATTTAAGCTTGGACACCCTTTGTGTATATATAGTCATAATTGGGACCCCTGATTGGGAGGCCCTTAGGCAGTACTTCTGTGATTTCCCATTGAATTATTAATGCTTCAGTGGAAGGGGCCCTTCTGGGTGTGCTGAATGCATCACGGAGGTGATTCTCTCGGGGCGTTCCTCAATCCATCTTTCCCCCTGTCTATGACCTCCAATCTTTCAAACGCAGAGTGTTTAGGCATCTCGAAAACCCATGACCTTGATTTTGGCTTTCTTCTTTTTCTTATCGGAGGGGGGGTGGGGCCGGGGTGGAGGAGGAGGAGAGCGCTTTTGCGGGCGTTTGCCCTTGGCTCCTCCTTCCTGCATAAAAAAAATTAACAAAATTATGGAGCAATTTAAGCCATTGTTTTATTTTACAACTTTAATGGCCTAGAAAACCGAAATTTGCTTAAAAAAAAGCATAAATTCGAGTAATGTAATACAGGGTGTACATAAAGTCAGGATCTATTTTTGTGAAGCACTTGGAAATTATATGGAATTCAATCATAAAATGATAAAGTGGTAACATTTATTAAATAATTAAGAGTAGGATTCGACGTGACGCCCATCAGTATCCCTGCACAGCTCAAATCGTTCCGCAGCATTTCTAAACACATTCTGGAGCATTTGCGGGGTTATGTTATCTGCAGCAGTTCGTATACGTGTACGTAAGTTTTCAAGACTCGCAATCTTCGTCTGATAGACGTGCGATTTGATAAAGCTCCATGCAAAGAAATCTAAAGGGGTTAAATCTGGTGATCTCGCTGGCCAAGGTCTGTTGCTTCCGCGTCCGATCCAGCGATTTGGAAAACGTCCATTTAGATAATCCTGAACAATTTTGGCATAGTGACAAGGAGCACCATCATGTTGATAGACGACGGTACTAACAATCCTATCCCCAATCAGCTGAGGTTCAAGGAATTGCTGCAACATGTCCAGATAAATAAGCCCCGTAACTGTAGCTTCAGCAAAGAAAAAAGGACCATAAACCTTAGATTTTGTTAAACCCGTCCAGACATTAACTTTAGGTGAGTCTCTTTCCCAATTTTGGACGAAATCATTCGGTCTTTCATCTGCCAAATTCGACAGTTATGGCGATTTACTTTTCCACACGTATGGAAAGTGGCTTCATCACTAAAGAGAATGTTGTCCATTAAATTATCACTCCAGATTTGTTCTACGAGATCAGCACACACAGCACTTCGTCGAGGGAAATCTTCCTCATGTAAATCATGTAAAACCTGCAAATGATAGCTTTTCTTCTGCAAATTAACTTTCAGAATTTTGTGCACAGATGACGTCGGGAGGCCGAGTCTGTGTGATGCAGCACGAACGGACGTACGTGGCTCCTCAGTGATAATTCCGCGTACTGCATTCACGGTAAAATCTGACATACACGGTCGTCCTGATCTTGCTTCATCATTTACAGATCCCGTTCGTTTAAATTTGTTCACCAATTTTCGTATTGTCTTGTCTATTGGCCCCGGCTTATGAAATCTCCTTCTAAACTTCTCTTTGATGTCATTGTATTTCTTTCCCTCGATTCGCCAAATTACTATTGCCACACGCTCTTCTGTATTCCTTCTAAGGGCTTCTGAAAAGAAAAATAGAAAAAAATAATTATTTCACAAAAATAGATCCTGACTTTATGTACACCCTGTATAGTATGCACCTGTATGTTAGTAAAAACAAAAAAAAATATTTTTCATGTATAGTTTAAGGCTATACAATAGATTTTCTTTTAACTGAACTTAAACTTACAGGCAAGAGCATGAGCCTAATAACTACCTTCACGTTTTATAATTCAAATAAAAAATATGTGTAAGTACATGATTTTATATAGGTGATAAAATACTTTAGAATTGTCATAAAACAGAAAAATATTCATCACCCTTCCTACTGAATACGTGCGGCCACTGGAAATTTTTGGTTGAAAACCGCTCCTCTAGAGGATATCCAATATTTCCACAGTATCGTTTCAGGTTAGGTAAGTCTGTTTCTGTTGTTATTATTATTTCATTTACTTCAAAATAAATGAATGAACTGAATGAAATAATAACAGAAACAGACTTATTTAACTTGAAACGACAGTATGACATCATAGTCTTGAAAATAAATCCAAATAAGACGCAATTTGATATTTGTGACTGGCCAATTTCTAAATTAATCAAAAATCTAGGTGTCATATTTGGCAAACACGTATCTTTTGATACAATGTTTATAAAAACAAAGGATACCTTAATTTATTTGCAAAAGCTAAAACAACTTCAACATAGCGACGAGAATAGTGATTGTAAATAGGTCACATATTCTACTGTCCTCTCATTTGGAGTAGATGTTCCTCAGCTTTATTAAAAGAGGATCAAAAAGTGCAAAAATTTTGCAGCCAAAGTAGTATGTGGATATGGAGAAAAAAATGATCATGCAACTCTTTTCAACGAAAAATAAGGCTGGTTAAATATAAACTTTAAACTGCAATTTGATATCTGCACATTTGTATACAAAATTATGTACAACTACCTTCCTCACTAAGTGTTACAGTTTCCTCCAAACCATCATCATCATCATCCTGACATTGAGTCTCAGAAATAATAACTGCAAATAAGCACCAGTCGATCTTATGCTGGTAGAATGACAATGTCACAAGTTGTTCTCCTCACAATGGAATAACCTTCAATACTCTCAATGTTATAATAATCTTCTCCTATCTTGTAACCCAGTGATTCCCAACCTTTTTATTATGGTGGCCCATATATGTGACGACTGAAGTGGCAGAGACGGTTTCAAATACCTTAGCAATGTTCCATCAACACAGTTAGCGATATTCCATTAACACAAACACGACCAAGATGACGTCACACAAGCACGACTAAGATGACGTTACAGCGCGGGAATATTATCAAGACATCACACCTCAACTTCGTTACAAGGACTTCTGGACGCGCTGTAACGTCATCTTAGTCGTGCTTGTGTGACGTCATCTTGGTCGTGTTTGTGTTGATGGAATATCGCTAATTGTGTGATGAAACATTGCTAAGGTATTTGAAAACGTCTCTGCCACTTCAGTAGTCACTATATATATATATATATATATATATATATATATACAGGGTGGGCGGAAAGTAGCTCCCTATTTTGGATTGGTAAAAAAATACGTATATTATCCATTTATTTCAGAAGAAATAATATGAAAAGGTAGGCATACATGGTAGGTTTTCTCTAAAATTCAATGTGGGCTCCAACTCTTTCCACCAGCTTCTGGAGCCGCCCAGGAATGGCGTCCACTGACTTTAGCAGGAACTCCGGCGGGATGGAGGACATGACTTCCCGAATTCGGTCCTCCAGTTCTTCCAATGTCCTCGGTTTGGTGCGGTACACTTCTTCCTTTACCCACCCCCAAAGAAAGAAGTCGCACGGTGTCAAGTCGGGGCTCCTGGCTGGCCATTGATGTGGACCACGACGACCCATCCAACGCCCAGGGAAGTGGGCATCCAGCCACTCACGGACAACAAGAGCGAAGTGCGGAGGGGCGCCATCTTGCATAAATATCAGATCGTCGATGTTCTCCCATGTGCTGACAACCGGCCAGACCTCGTTTCGCAACATAGCAAGGTATCGCTCAGCATTCATGGTGTTGCGCAGAAGGAACGGGCCCACAACCTGATCTGAGGTCATACCACACCACACCGTTACACTGAACCGATTTTGCCGTTTTTCAGCGGTAACCGTGCGACTTCTTTCTTTGGGGGTGGGTAAAGGAAGAAGTCTACCTACCGCACCAAACCGAGGACATTGGAAGAACTGGAGGACCGAATTCGGGAAGTCATGTCCTCCATCCCGCCGGAGTTCCTGCTAAAGTCAGTGGATGCCATTCCTGGGCGGCTCCAGAAGCTGGTGGAAAGAGTTGGAGCCCACATTGAATTTTAGAGAAAACCTACCATGTATGCCTACCTTTTCATATTATTTTTTCTGAAATAAATGAATAATATACGTATTTTTTTACCAATCCAAAATAGGGAGCTACTTTCCGCCCACCCTGTATATATATATATAATATATACAAGCAGGGGCGCATTTACAGTGTGCGGGGCCTTGGGCAAACTATTTCTCGGGATGTATTATTTTAGTGTTAATGAATGACAATATTTTGTAATGCACATAACAGATATATTTTTTTAACACACACAAAACACACATGCGGAAGCCATTCGGCTTATTAATGTGATATTAAAGACTATAACTTAACTCTATACACATACAGTGTATACAGCTACACAGTTGTAATGCACTTAATAAACTTCGACACAGTTATTGTAATGCACTTAATAAACAGCTACACAGTTGTAATGCACTTAATAAACAGCTAAACTGTACATTTGTAATGAATATTACATAGGACGTTTCCTGGCTTTTTGTTTGGAAAACTGCGTGATTATGTCCTCGAAACTCACCGACTGCAACACCTCATGCTCTATACTCAACAGCGTCAAGGACGAAAGGCGCTCCAGGCCCATTGTGGAGCGAAGGTAATTTTTGATCAGTTTGAGTTTCGAGAATGAACGTTCACCAGAACAGTTCGTGACAAACATACACAGGTATATTCTCATTGCTATTTCCATGTTTGGGAATGTTCCTTTCAGTTCGTTTGTGTTCATATGCCGATAAAATCTGTTGCACATGTCTTCACGTTCCGTCTGGGATTCTGTTTCACTTTCGGTGAGTTTCATTAGGGCAGCGAACTGCACAACTTCTGTTACCAGCTCTTTCTCCAGATCAGCCGGATAGCATTCTACTAGATGTTTAGCTGACCGTCGAAGACTGTCGATGTCCAGGACTAGAAGGAAATACAAAAATACAAACCTTTTCTGCAGGACAGCGTACACTTCTAGACGAGTGTTCAGAGTGGCACAGAGTTTATCAATTATCGGTAGAAATGCAGTAGTCCGAAATTAATCTCTTGGTGTCAGGTTCGTATCTTCAGCAGTTCCGATTTCGTCATGATGGCGCTTTCTCTTCTTTGTGCGTTGAGTCGATTCCTTGTATACTCAATGACCACACTTTCCGATGCCCTGGTCCTCGAATTCGTCAAATCTTGATCTGAGATCTGCAACAAATTGCAGTAGTGATTTCAGCAAGAGGGTGGCTGAGTCTAACGACATTCCTTGTTTTTGCAGAGATGCATTCGTTTTTTGAAATCGTTCGAGAATAGTGTTCTATAAAACCAATAAAATGACTGTTTCAAGTTGTTGAAGCTGTTTAGACAATCCCCTGGCTTCGATCCTGGCTTCCGCAGTTTGGCTGGTATCTGCTGCTAGCTCATCCAGTACCACGATATTCTCGGCGTAGCCTTCGGTTAAAGATTGGACGGCATCTGATCTGGCTGACCAGCGGGTATTGGAGAGACCTTTGTCGACCTTTAGTTTCTCACTACGGGAACTACTATCGAGAACCTCTACATGTCGACGCCATCGGTATGTCGAGGAGACGAGAAACGTGTAGACATTCTGAATGAGCATAAACAATTCAACGGCTGCTGTGCAACTGTCCACTGCTGATTTACCCACAAGATTTAGTGAGTGGCACATGCATGGCACAAACTCAGCATACGGAGATTTTGACTTGATGTGGCTCTTTACGCCGTTGTATTTCCCTGCCATATTGCTTGTGTTATCATAAGACTGTCCTCTGCAGTCTCCAATTCGAATGCCATGCGTCTCCAGAAAGTTGAGGACCACGTCGGCGATTCCTTTCCCTGTATGTGTGTTCATAGGTATTAATTGTAGAAATCGCTCGACTGACCCAGACTCAACCACATATCGGACGGTGAAGCACAGTTGATCGGTGTGGGAAACATCAGGCGTAGAGTCGACGGATAGAGAGTAGTATTTTGATTGCTGGATTTCTCGGATTATCGTCTGAAGTACTTTATCGGCCATCAACATTATGAGTTCCTCGCAAATGAAATGAGAGAGATACGAGGTGTGTCCGCTACCTTCGTTGGCATGCTCGCTTATATGCGCAACTAGAAAACTGTCATACTTACTTAAAAGTCCCAAAATTCCGTAATAGTTGCCGTTGTTTGGTGAACCGAAACGGGAGTCGTGTCCATGAATTGTTAGTCCTCATGACGTGATATACTTGATAACGTCGACACAGCGCCGCAAAACTTCCTGCCAGTAGTTGCACTCCTTTTCAAACTGGTTCACCAGTTTCGAATCAACACGGCTGGAGACAGACTTTCTAACCAGCAAATATCTCGTCGACTCCATATGTTGCTCACATTTTCCGTGTGCTTCGACCGATTGTCTACCATGCTTCCAGTCGTTGAATCCGATTGTGAACTTGCTGTACGCCCTCGACATTAATTTACAGACAAAACAGTAAAAACAGCCTGTGGACTCAGAATAGCACAGCCATGACACCTCAATCCTCTCATTCGTCAGGCTGTTTCTTAACAAATAATGTCTTCGTACATCGGCGTGTTGTACCACTTTCAGTAGTTGAAGAGTTACTGAAGTCACTGTCATAATTTCGGCAATCTGATGTTCCCCGCTCTATCCAGAACTCTCTAAAGTCATCGGTCAGCACTTGTGGCCACAAACCAATGTCATTAATTGCATGTCCTGAAGCTGGTGGGCCTGCTGAACGCACTGGCGTAGACGGGTCTTCTGAAGACGCAGCTGCTGAAGTAGCGGAGGCAGCTGGTGGGCCTGCTGAAGGGGCTGACTTAGTTGCTGATGATTTAATCCAATTAGTCAGTTTCGGCACCATCGCAAGAAACTCTTCTCTGCGCTTCGTATCCTTACGCTTTTCACTACCGGGTTTATATTTCCTCCTTCGATCCCGGTCACGGCTCGTGTCCATGTTGTACGTATTACAATGCCAACAATAAGAACATAAATCATGAATCTGCAACTGCAACAGAAACAAGAAGTAAGTTAGTAACAACATTAGAAATGAGTAACACTAACAAGAACAACAAATTAAACACCATCAAAGCAGATATTAGAATGCCTGATGCCATGCAGCCTGCCGGAAAAAGTAAAACTCGTCGCAGATGGCAAATACGCGACGTTTAATTTTTTTCAATTGAAATTTGCGGGGCCTTGGACATTTGCCCGGTGCGCCACCCCCTAAATGCGGCCCTGTACACAAGGATATTTTTTGTAATATATCTGACTTATTTTGAAGCATTAAAAACACTAGTTGTGGACCACAAGAAAATCCACCATGACCCACCGGTTGGGAATCTATAGATTTTTTTAACGCTGATTACAGAAATGACCTTGGAATTTCTATATCACGCACGGTTTTCGATAAATTTTCTATTCCTTTATTTCATTATTATCAGCTTCAGTATTTGCAAGGTTTTTTTTTTAATAGCAGCTTCACCGTAATATTCCATATTGCAAACGAAAATATCATTAGACTTATTACTTTCCAATTTTTGAGGTGGTTAAAAATTAACATTCACTGGTCGCTAAAATCGCACAATCTGGCAACTGTGCTAGTAGGATGATGCAATAGTGACCGCTGCATTGCGTTGTCTGGAAAAACACTGTCGTTAGTCGTTTGTTGGTTGTTATTCAACGCTGTCTGTTGTGTGTCAAAAGCTCTAAAGAGCTATTATGTCTTGCAAATGTGTTAACAACCCTGATATATGTATGCGGTGAGTTCACTCTCAAATCTCAAAAGAAGAATATCACTCCTCATTAAAAAAAGCATACGAACTCTATTTCGGATGTAAAATAGGGGATCAAGACAAAAGCTGGGCTCCTCATATGAAAGATGAAACTACCGTAGACGAGCCGATGGAATTGGAACAAGACATGGTCCCAGATTTCTAACCACCTGAGTCAAGAGAGCCTCACTTAATTACACAAGGTGAGTTAAATGACCTCGTCAGGGACTTACGCTTATCTAAGAGTCAAGCAGAGCTACTAGGTTCTAGGCTACAAGGGTGGAATCTGTTAGCAAAAAAACTAACATTTCTGTGTTCCGCACCGTCAAAATAACTTGACCAAATTTTTTTCTTTGAGGGGAAATCTCTGTTATTATAACGATGTAAACGGATTGATGATGACACTTGGTCATGAACATAAACCAAAAGGATGGCGACTGTTCAGTGATTCATCCAAGTTAAGTCTGAAGCCTGTGCTATTACATAATGGAAACGTTTATCTATCAATTCCCGTTGGACATGCTGTTCATATGAAAGAGTCATGAAAATATGGAGCTTGTTTTGAATTACAAAGTAAACTGACACATCTGTAGCGCTTCTTCTTGGCATGCAGCTGGGATATACAAATTATTGCTGCTTTCTTTGCGAGTGGGAAAGTCGGGTCAGAAATTCTCATTATGCCATTAACGAATGGCCACTCCGTCAAGCTTCAGTTCCTGGGCGAAAGAGCGTCGCATATAAACAGCTGGTTGATCCCAAGAAGATATACCTACCACCTCTTCATATTAAACTCGGACAAATAAAAAACTTCGTGAAAGCGATGAACATGGAAGGTGAAGGATTTCGATACTTAAAACAGAAGTTTTCCCGAATAAGTGAGGTGAAGATAAAAGGAGGTGTTTTTGTTGGTCCAAAGTTTTGATGAAGTCCTAGATGGAACTGAGAGGGTTTCATGGGAAGCCTTTAAAGCAGTCGTCAAGAACTTTTTAGGTAAGAACAAGGCGCCAAACTACGTGTAGTTCGTTGAGGAGGTGCTTGAAGCATCTAGGTTAATGGGGTGAAATATGTCCTTAAAGGTACATTTCCTGCACTCCCATCTGGACTTTTTTCGACCAACTTTGGTGACGTTAGTGACGAACATGGGGAAAATCTCACTCGGACATTTCCACGATGGAAAAACGGTACCAAGGCAGGTGCGACCCAACGATGCTGGCTGACTACTGCTGGACATTAATCAGGGAAGCCCCAAATGTCACCTGAAACGCAAGTCGTCAACAGAGAGATTTTAGGTATGATTAATATATGGAATGTTAGAGCACATCTTATACAATACAACATATACAGTTTTGTATACTTTTGGGTAAAAACTTAATTCGCAGTTTTCTTAAGAACCCTACGTGATACAAAAATTCCAAGGTCATATTCGTAATCATCGTTGAAAATTCTATCAACAACACAGAACGTCGAAGAGAAAAAAAAAAGAAAGGTAAAATTTGTTGACCAGTGCAATTCGATGGCATCTCATCTGCCACCAAATTATATACGGTGTAGTTATTTCTTTGATATCATACGGAGTATTGGAGTGAATTAAATTTAATTTTTTATTATAAAAAGAAAGTGACTGATGTGTAAATACTTGCCCAACTAATATAACAGTTTTCATTAATATCCGGTAAAAACAAGGATGAGATTCAAAGATAAACATATAAAACACGTTTTATAAATTCAAAGATAAATTTATAAAACATATTTTATAAATATACGAGTATCTTTCAATGAATCTCATACTTTTACCTGATATTACTAAAAACTGTTATGAGTGATGGGGCAAATAAGTAGTATGACCGCAAAATGGGAGTGTGCAGGAATGGTGCAATGTTGCAAGAGATAATAAATGTTGCAAAGATGGGTGGGGGTATGTTGCAAAATGGGTGGGGTATGCAACGAAGGGGGAGGGGGTATGCAATGAAGGGGGAGGGGATATGCAACAACTCAATGTTGCTAAGGGTGAGAGGGGAGGGCGAGGGGAAGGGATCTTCGGGGATGAGAAGGGAGGATGACCTCCTCGCAAAGGGGTTGCCAATGCCTTAAACTAAGAGAGGAAGAGAAAGGAGAGACGGAGGAGGACTTTGAGGGAGAAGGTGGAATGTCCTTACCCCTCAAAGGGAAACCTAACCTAAGTCTTAACCTAAGAAGGAAGGATAGTTCTTTACTCCACCGAAGTTCGCATCATTCTGGCCGCTCCGAAGCCAAGCGGGTCTTATATAGAGCAAGGTTGAGTTCCAGATATCACTTATTTTAATTGTTCAGATATACATTATTTACACGAGTTGCTAGATACCACCATTTATTTTAATTCACACGATTTACCAAAGCAAGTGAACTTTCTCCTTAAAGAGAATTAATTATTAAAATAGTATTAACATTAAAAGAAATACATTTAAACTGAAATAAATAAAACACCATTACTTCATTCTGTTTATTTAGACGAAGAAATATACATTGGAATGATAAAAAAGAAATGATAATAATATAAGATATACGAAACGTATAATCGTCAAAACGTTAAATATATTGAAAATAAGTAAATTTGTCTTCTACTGCACAAAAAAATAATATAAGTAGTACGAAACGTATAACCACCAAAATAATAAAATAGTTCAGGCGAAATATACACACACAAACACACAATTGCATTTGACCAACTTTCTCCTTACCTTATATATACAGGGCGTCCCAAAAAAATGTATACACACTTTAGCAGCTGATAGCTCAATTGATGTTTCTTTCTTTCCAAGTTAAACCCATTAGAATTAATAATGGCAGTCAGACTAAGCTTTGAACAAAGGAAATTCATTCTAAAATGCTACTGGAAGTGTGAAAACGCAGTTGAAGTGCAAAGACAGTTTAGGAGGGTTTCAAACAGACCCACCAACGCGACTTACCATCACTCGAATTAGAGATAAGTTTGAAGCCGATGGAACTGTTCAGAATGTCCACAAGAAGCGTTCCGGAAGACCACGGACATCGACAAGCCCCACAAAGCAAGAAAGAGTACTGGAAACGTATCACCAAAGTCCAAGAAAATCTGTGCGGCAAGCGAGTCGTGAGGTAGGAATTTCAGAATCGTCTGTCCAACGCATTTTGAAGCGCTGTCAATGGAAAAGTTACATTCCAAGATTAGTCAATGCTATTAATGAAGATGATCCGGACCGAAGAGTGGAGTATTGCGAGTGGTACTTGGCACGATGTGGATGTGGATTGGACGAAGGGGTTTCGTAGAATACCCTCCGCGTTCACCAGACCTCACACCACTAGACTTTTTTATGGGGTTACTTAAAAGACAAAGTCTACGCTATAAAACCTGCAACAGTCGCTGAATTGAGAGCAGCCATTGAACGAGAATGCACACAAATACCAAACGAAATGTTTCGTGATGTTTGCGATTCCATTGCTTCGCGTTATCAGCAGTGCCTGGACCAGAACGGACGTCAGTTTGAAAACAGGCGTTGACAAAACAATTAAATAATGTCTGTAGATTCTATTACATTTTGAAAATGAAATGTATTTTAATAAACACTGCCTTTATAAGTATTTAAAGTGTGTATACATTTTTTTGGGACGCCCTGTATATATGTATATATATATATATATACATATATATATATATACATATATATAATATATATATAAAAGATAAACATCTGCGAGAAAGACTTTCTCCTTAAAGTTAATGAGAACTAATTACTAAAACGAAACCCATTATTAACAATAAAAGACAAATGGCTTAGCAAAAGAAATAATTCCATTAACATATTCTCTAAAAATAATATTCAGTTTTCCTTCATTAAAACCTTAGAATGTATACTCTGTCTATTTACTTTTGTCATTCCTTATATATTTATATATAATATATATATATTATAATATATATATATATATATATATATATATATACAAGATGTGTCTTTACAACTTCGTAAAAATGGAAAGATTTCATTCATTTTATTAAAGAGGATTCCTTTATTCATTCGTTTTCAAAATAACTTCATTATTCTCATTCAATAACGTTTTATTTCCACGTTATGTTAGACGCGGAGGAAGCGGAGACAGGTACTTAAAAGAATTACACCTGTTTAGCCCGAGGCTTTTTTGAAGGCAGCAAACTGATAACAAAGGTTACCTCGACCCACTTTCGACTAGACCACCCACGATGAAACCTTTCACTCCTTCAATTTGATCCCTTCCTACTAAAGTGTATATATAATTCTATTTTATTAAATGCGCTGTTTATGTCTTTACGTTTAATTTGTATGGTATCAGCTTCTTAGTGATTGAATTGAATGAATCAATCAAAAAATGGAAAGAATTGAATAAAATTACTTTTGGTAGTGAAGGTAAAACTGAATTTAAAATTATTATATATATATATACGGGGCTCCAATAAACCTTAGCCCCCCGCCCATGGCCTAAACCATTAGAGGTACAGTAAAACTAAACATACCTTACAAAAGAGAATTTAATCCTGCATTTAATGAGAAGCAATTAAAACTTGGTCCCCGCCATTGGCTTCCAAGACAGCCTGAATTCACTTTGGGTAGCTTGCCAAAAGTGACGTGAATAGATCTTGTTCGTTACGCAAATTTGCTAAAACAGTTTCAATGTGTTGCGTCATTGTATCCTTCGAAAATCGATTTGCTGCACGTTCTTGAAACAAGAAACATTCAACCTTGTCCTTTATAATTGATCCAATGTGTACACAGACGTTCAGGTCAGGAGAATTTCCTGGCCATTCTTCATTTCCAAAGAAATCGATCTCATGGTTCCACAACAACTGTTGAGTGGCTAATGCCTTAAAGCAGGAGGCCTTATCGTGCAGAAGTGTGACCTGATCGACATCCATAACATTGTTTGGGTTTCTTAGAAAAGGAATGACATGCTGGGATAGAATAATATCACGAAACTACTGTCCATCCCAACTCTGACCATTTGGCTTCAGCACCCACATGAGCTTCTTTGCAGTGAACAAAACACACCAACACAGTCTGGACTTTTTAATAATTCGCGATAATGTTCATTGTCATCGATTTCATCTGGTGTTGTGGCCCACACTCGATCATTTTGGTAGTTAGGCCGACGTGTTACGTAAACAAAAAATTCATCGGACAGCTAAATGCATGAAATCATCCACATCCCAATCTTCAAGATAATGGGCAAACCACATTCTGTCATCGATGTTAAGTTGAGTTTTTCTTGGCTTTGGAAGTTCATGCCAAGGCTTTAAACCTTGCCTATGACGGTACAGTCGAATGATCTCACCACTAACGATCTTTTTCTCAACACTTCGATCTCTCTAGAAAGTTTAGCACAGCTGTTTTTCCGCTTACGCGTACCGCTTTCAATGATGTCCTTTGTTTCCTGAGAGAGTGGCAAATTTGGGCACCCAGATTTGGTTGTATCCATTTCACATTCATCCAAAGTTTTATTCCAATTTCTTTTGACGAAGTCTTCACTTCTTCGCAACTTTTTGGCAACCCATGAACGTGTTATAAAGGTGGCTCCAGCATCACGAGCTTCCCGAAATGTTATTGCTCGTATGTGATCTATCACACGTTGCCTCTCCGAATCACCAATTAATTGAGAAGCCATTATATTATCACTTTATCAGCTAGAATAATTTTAATACCTGCAATAAATAAAGAATTTTATATATTTTTATAATCACTAAAAACTATTTCGATATAAGTAAACATGTAAGCTGCAAATGGGGGGGCTAAGGTTTTTTGGAACTCCTTATACAGAGAGAGAGATTGAGATTTTTGTCAGCGAAAGTGAGGACCACGCAAACACACACAGGGTGGTGCAAATTACCGTAATAATAATAATCGCACACTCAGATTTCCTTTTCACCGAATTCTTTATTCTAACAATGGTGAAGCTTTTCACTCCGCCTTAAACCTACAGTTTAACGTGGAAACCGAACTAAGCTGCAGCACGGGCGGGTAGAAATTACATGGGATGCATTACTTATTGAGGTACTTGTCCTTGTATACGCCCTATCTTTCACGTCCACTTTCCACATTGTGTCCGACAACTATTACAGAAGCTCTCCAAATTTGTTGTGAAAGATGCAAAAGTGTAATGAAAAAAGGACAGCTTCAAAGTTCATTCACACCATGCGTACACTTATCTCGTGTACACAGCTAGTGGGAAATAAAACGCACCACAAAAGTGTAATGAAAAAAGGACAGCTTCAGAGTTCATTCACACCATGCGTACACCTATCTCGTGTTCACATTATATATGTCAAAGTCGAAATATTTATTTGCGAAATCAAGACGAGGAATCCTTTATTCATTTGTTTTCAATGTAATTTCATGCAAAAACATTAATAAACAGTTTATACTTAACTCATGTACACAGTGTAAAATAAAACGCACCAATGAAACTCTAGACCCATTTAAAATATCCTAAAGCAAGCATATAACACCCCTCAATTTCGTACAATTTTTGTTTACAACGCATTCTTTCATCTCCTTGGACTATCTCGTGTTGGGAGGCCGTTCTCTGCGGCCAGATGATGTAGTGACCCGTGGTACGGGCACCACGTAAAACTTTAGATCCCCTTCATATGACCTAGATATTGCAAAGAGAGTTAAACAGTCCACCGCAATTAATCGATAGAAATCACTGACGAAGCAATGTTGTATACATCCGGTTACAACAAACTAATATGAATTATATAACAACCAAACCTAATAGTTACTTTGATTACGACACAACTGGATTGAAGTTTGTAACCCAACTACGGCTAGTGAATTAACTTTTGGATTAACCTTTTGGACTAGTTGTACAATTTATTTTTATGTACGTACGTATGTATGTATGCAGGTATATATATATATATATATATATATGTGTGTGTGTGTGTGTGTGTGTGCAGCATTTACACGAGTACATTTTATGCATAAGAAGCAGATTTGTGACTGAAGATGTGCTAATAATTTTTAACTAAACGTAACCATCGTATGCAATACGTCATTTCTGTGACCCTTCTAAACTATTTTCTGTTCTTATATATAAATGATTTTGTCATAAATAAATTTATACAAATAAATTATATTAACGTAGTGATGGTATGCATTGTACAAATTATAGAGAACCCTGAAGTGTCTATTTACTTTTGTCAATCCTTGCGGAATTGCACCCCGAAAGTATCTATTTACTTTTGTCAATCCTGTGTGTCTTCTCGATTTCGTACAATGTTTTTCGTAAAGTACGAGAAGCACAATTTTAGGATTTAATAACATAATTGAATTAAACATGTCCCAATAACGTACTCCTTTCGTTTTACAATGACATGAATAATAGTGATGCTCGACTATTTATTCTATTTAATATAACCCTTAAACTTTAGGCTTTACTGTTCTGAATTAAAGACATTCTTAGCTGAATTAACATCTTTGCAAGAAAAAGACACAGTTGTAGCATCTGCAAACATTTTATATATATATAATATATATATATATATATATATATATATATATATGTATATATATATGTATATATATGTGTGTATATATATATATATATATATATATAAATGATACTCGTCCCACAAAGAAAAACATTTCCAACTTCAATTTTGGAGTTTTTTATATAGTTAACTAAGCGAAAGCTTTATACTGCCTCAAATTTCAATTTGTAAATAAAACCTATATCCTATTTATCTTACTTTGTATTACAAAGATATACAACTACCAAATTAAAACTAATTTGTGGAGTTGGAGCATTCCTATTTAAATATAATTTTTCTGAATTAATATTACCGTCGTATATAAATGATACTCGTCCCACAAAGAAAAAACATTTCCAATTTCAATTTTGGAAAGGTTTTTATATAGTTAACTGAGCGAAAGCTTTATACTGCCTCAAATTTCAATTTGTAAATAAAACCTATATCATATTTATCTTACTTTGTATTACAAAAATATACAACTACCAAATTAAAACTAATTTGTGGAGTTGGAGCATTCCTATTTAAATATAATTTTACTGAATTAATATTACCGTCGTACCTATCTGTACACTGACTGACTGACCGTAACTAAACTACATCTTGCATTGTTAACAAAATCAAAGGTTTGAGTGTATTCATTAAATTGATAAGTACCATTTGTAACCTAATTTGGTGGTACCGAAACGTGCATACACACACACACACACACACACACACACTGTCAGGAATGGGGAACCTCTCTTTCCCCCACTAAATCTAGGTCATTAGTTCACGTATTTTAGGCTTAGCGCCTTTCACGTAGCATACATGCTCTACTCCATGCACCTTATATTTATATTTGTAATTAAAAAATTATTATTATTATTATTTAAAACATCATGGAAAATAAAATTCTTATATATTAATAATGGGGAAACTGGTAGCCGCATGAATGAAATAGACTAACAATATAATTCGAAGTGTTAGTACAAAACAGTCATTTTATATAAAATAAATTGTAACACACAAAAAGAGCACTTTTATTCGGACAAGATCCTTTACGTAAAGATGTTTATTTCAAAAAGGAATATTTTACAAAGATAAGATTGCTGAAAATGCTATTATGGCACGCCTCCAATTGCCTTGAACTTATGACGTCATATATATATATATATATATAATATATATAGTTTGTCTTATTTTATTATTTGTTCTTTTAGATGAATCCTGTACAGTAAATAAATTATATTTTTCTGTATAAACGTTTGCTTGTGTGAAATACAGTAAACCCTCGCTATTCGCGGCTTCAATTATTCGCGGTCACTGCTTCAAGGCCGCCGACGGAGAAGGAACGAGCACCACTCCCGAATCAAGCTTTGTAGCTAGTAAAGGCTGGTTTGAAAGATTAAAAAAACGTTTTTCGCTGCACAATGTCAATATTTCAGAGGTATAAGCCTGAACAGGTTTTTAACGCCGATGAGACTGCCCTTTTTTGGAAGAAATTGCCATCACGCACTTACATTAGTCAAGAGGAGCGTCACATCGGGATTCAAAGCCGCAAAAGATCGTGTAACTCTTCTTTTGTGCCAATGCTGCAGGTCACATGGTGAAGCCTGGCTTAATTCATAAGGCAGCACGCCCGCGAGCACTAAAAGGCAAGGATATAAACCACCTTCCTGTACATTAGGCACAAAATCAATGTAGTATGGCGTATTCGCGGATTTCCCTTATTCGCGGCGCGAGTGGAACGCATCTACCGCGAATAATGAGTTTACTGTAATTAACTAAATTTAGCTGAAAGAGAAAATCTGACACTTAGAACTGTGACTTAATACAAGAGTTTGTACCTGTGTGAATATCTTGTGATATTTTCTTAAGTGGTGAAAGTGCGACGTATAGGCCTACCATAAAAAGTTGAAAAAAGCAAATTATTCTTGCTCGATTAATTCCATCTGATAAAAAAGAAAATTAGGTGCCCATCCATATGACAAACAAGATGTATAAAATGAAAAAGTAGCATCTCCATAAACCGCAATTAAAAAGAAAAAAATTATTCCAAGGCTTTTCTTGTGCTCAGAAATACATCTCGTCAGGGAACGAGTGCTCACTCTTTTTCGTCGTAATTTCATTGAGATTATTCAACGTCATATTCAGTGCCTACATTGCATATAAGATCTGTAGCACACAGCCTTCAGAAGATGTGAACAGTTACTCTGTGGAACAATTCAAGTAAAGGATAGAGTGATTCTTGCATATTGTTTGAAGGTGTGCGAAATGTTTCCTTGGCACCCCTGCTAACTAACAACTACACGGCATCTGTGAAATCTGTCTTAACGTTATAAATTGCAATGTATCAATGAAACTACCTCAGAAGGTTCGCCTACGCCGCTACAAGAACATAATACGTGCACTCGCTCGTTATTTTATTCATATATACATATTTTATATATATGTATACAGCATGTAGGATCAATTTCACATCTAAATACATGAAATAAATATATGATGCAAGCCCGTGAGGAAAATAAAAATAAATACAAGATTTATCATTTATTCAACAATACATCTCGTCAGGGAATGGAGGAAAATGCAAGAGCTAGAAAATACTTCTCTCTGTACAACGTAAATAAAACAGCTAGGATGGGATAGCGTGGATTAATGAGTATTAATTAAATGCAATAGATATTCATTTTACTTATGTCTCTCGAGTGGGGCATTGCCCATAAATCAGTGGGTAACACCTATAACAAATATGAACGAGGAATATGTATATAATCAAAAAATATAACCGTCAATATAACTACAGGAGAAATATTATATATATATATATATATTATACACACCCGATGTTTAGTTAACTTTAAACTTGCATTTTGTTGTGTTAAAACCAATTACTTATTTGAGGTTTAATAGTTCTTCCTCTTCCGAGCTCTATTATCTGAAAGCCTAAGACGTATAAGTGAATTCTTACTGTGATAACTTTTTCTCAAATGATAGGAGTTAAGTTTCTTTAGAGGAGTATTGTGCTGGTGAAGGAGAGAGTAGGCCTTTCCTTACAAAACACACTTTTATAGTATTCAATTCTTGAGTGAAATCCTGTCATTGCTAAATTTTACATATAAAATGTATGTCAGTTAGGCATTTGAACGAAACGTTTTTGTAACACTGAACTCGATGTGTAACATTAGCGCAAGTCAGCCCTCTCCTGGCTCATATTTGTTCAGAACAACGACAAGAGGTGAGATCGAACCCACATGAAGACAAAATTTTGGGCTCGCAAAAATAACAGCCTGAGCATTGTTCCTGTTCTAAATCAGATTTTAATCGTTTTGGTAAAATTGAGGAAACTGCTGCCTCTGTTTCCTGATCAGAAACTCTCCGCCTTTTTCTGGTATGGTGCAGGGAATCGTTGCAACCATATTCACTGTTCGAGTCTACTTCACGGTCACTGCCTTCTAATCTAGATTTACACTCTTCACTAATGAAGTCAATGGCTGAATAATCATTTTGGTAGGTATTATTATTATCGCCACAATCGAGAGGCATCACTGACTTCACCACTGGGGTAATGGTCACTTCAGGTAATGGTGTGAGTGCACGAGGTGGATCGGGGGCAACCTCCTTAGGTTGCCCTTGTGGTGGGAAAAATATGGTGTGGTGGTAATTATGTGCTTCTTCTAGGTAAACAAAGCGGGCTTTATGTAACACAGAGGCAACTAATAAGAATTTATGCAAAGATGCACCAGTTCTTCTGGAACGGCTGGACGCAATTTTACCGAGCGGAATATTTATCAACTTGTGTGCTTCAAACACGTTTGGAACAACAGATATCATGTTCATCACTTAGCAATTGGTCAAGGCACAGAGACACAACTGACACGACGACTCCCTCTATTTCCAATCTTGTAATGAATTAAAGTGAAAGTTTCGCCTGCTTTTATGCAATGTCGTTGTGACGTCATTACCAGGCTCTTTTAAGTATTTAAGTAAGAATGGATTCAAAAACATTACAAAGGCAAGAAGAAAAAGCAAATGGAAGATGGTTGGAGGGTTGAGAGTGATCACCCTTCTTTAGCACATGCTGAATGAAAGCGAACTTCGAGCAGGAAGGAATAGTATCAGATGAAAGACAAAGACGAAAGAGTTTTCCACGGCTAAGGTGTCTTTAGGCCTGAATTTGTTCTTGAACACAGTAAAGCACAATGAGGCGATTGTGGTTGTTTCGAACGTAATTATGTCGGAGGAATAGCACTGGAATCGTTCAGGGTTAAGTTGGAAGCGAAAGTTCTAGCGAATAGTTCAGCTTTGTGAAGATAAGAGATGGCTCCTGCGCTAGATTGGAAAAGGTGAGGAGAGGAAGAACATGTAAAGCTGATGTAGAGGAGGTCCTTAACTAGATGCCAGAAATAGCGAGAAGACTTAGAATTGTATAGATGTTCACAATTTTATTGCATGAAGGAAATTTTGGTGACTCGAGGAACAGATTTTGCACGATTCCGGGCACAAATATGAGCCAGGAGAGGGCTGACTTGCGCTAACGTTACACATCGAGTTCAGTGTTACAAAAACGTTTCATTCAAATGCCTAACTGACATACATTTTATATGTAAAATTTAGCAGTGATAGGATTTCACTCATGAATTGAATACTATAAAAGTGTGATTTGTAAGAAAAGGCCTACTCTCTCCTTCACCAGCACAATACTCCTCTAAAGAAACTTAACTCCTATCATTTGAGAATAAAGTTATCACAGTAAGAATTCACTTCTACGTCCTGGGCTTTCAGATAACAGAGCTCGGAAGAGGAAGAACTATTAAACCTGAAATAAGTAATTGGTTTTAACACATAACAAAAAGCAAGTTTAAGGTTAACTAAACATCGGGTGTGTATATATATATATTTCTCCTGTAGTTATATTGACGGTTATATTTTTTTTATTTTATGCATATTCCTCGTTCATATTTGTTATAGGTGTTACCCACTGATCTATGGGCAATGCCCCATTCGAGACACAAGTAAAATGAATCTATTGCATTTAATTAATACTCATTAATCCACGCTATCCCGTCCTAGCTGTTTTGTTTACGATGTACAGAGATAAGTATTTTCTAGCTCTTGCATTTTCCTCCATTTCCTGACGAGATGTATTGTTGAATAAATGATAAATCTTGTATTTATTTTTATTTTCCTCACGGGCTTGCATCATATATTTAGATGTGAAATTGATCCTACATGCTGTATACATATATAAAATCAGTATATATGAATAAAATAACGAGCGAGTGCACGTATTATGTTCTTGTAGCGGCGTAGGCGAACCTTCTGAGGTAGTTTCATTGATACATTGCAATTTATAACGTTGACAGATTTCACAGATGCCGTGTAGTTGTTAATTAGCAGGGGTGCCAAGGAAAAAATTCGTACACCTTCAAATAATATGCAAGAATCACTCTATCCTTTACTTGAATTGTTCCACAGAGTAACTGTTCACATCTTCTGAAGGCTGTGTGCTACATATCTTATATGCAATGTAGGCACTGAATATGAAGATGAATAATCTCAATGAAATTACGACGAAAAAGTGAGCACTCGTTCCCTGACGAGATGTATTTCTGAACACAAGAAAAGCCTTGGAATAATTTTTTTCTTTTTAATTGCGGGTTTATGGAGATGCTACTTTTTCATTTTATACATCTTGTTTCAGTCATATGGATGGGCACCTAATTTTCTTTTTTATCAGATGGAATTAATCGAGCAAGAATAATTTGCTTTTTCTAACTTTTTATGGTAGGCCTATACGTCGCACTTTCACCACTTAAGAAAATATCACAAGATATTCACACAGGTACAAACTCCTGTATTAAGTCACAGTTCTAAGTGTCAGATTTTCTCTTTAAGCTAAATTTAGTTAATTATTTCACACAAGCAAACGTTTATACAGAAAAATATAATTTTACTGTATAGGATTCATCTAAAAGAAAAATAATAAAATAAGACAGACAAACTATATATATATATATATATATATATATATATATAGTGCCCGCGAAAAGTATCCGATCACTCAAGAAAATACAATATTTTCCCTTGATATTCAGAGACACGTAATTCACTTTCTATTTATTCTAGCGACATCTGGTAACTTTGAGGTTGCTCGCTGATATGAGAGCTATCCAACACATTCTCAAATTAGTGTTCTGGTAGCCTTCGTTGCGGGTGGCTGTGTCTCAAATTTGTCAGATTTCACTGTTTGTGTAAATTTCTTGATATTTTTTTTTTTTTACAGAAAGTGGTGTAAATAAAATTTATATATAATGTGTGCTAAAAAACAACTTAAGAGTGATTGTCGAGGTGCTATTGTTGCTTTGCATGCATGTGGGAAATCACAGAGACAGATAGCTAAGGAATTAAACATATCCCAAAGTACCGTTAATTTATGGGTTTCACGGGCTAAGAACAATGGTGGCCTAACCACGCCAGTCCCTAAAAAACGATCTGGCAGACCGAGAAAAACAAATTCGCGAACAGACAAACTTATGAAACGTTTAGTATTGAAAAACCCAACAATAACTGCGAAAGAAATAAAACTTAATATGAATAATTTGTTATCTGGTGTTTCTGAACGAACTATCCAGGAGCGGCTCCAAAAAGAACTCGGATTACCATCTCGCCATGCTGCTAAGAAACCGTTCATTAATGAAAAAATGCGTAAAAAACGTGTCGCATTTTGTAAAAAATATATTCATTGGACTGTTGATGACTGGAAGAAGGTTTTATTTAGCGATGAGTCGACATTTTTGACATTCAGAAGTTGTCCAAAAAAGGTTCGCCGGCCTATTGGCTCAAATAGGATGGACCCTAAATACACCCTAAAGACAATGAAACACCCTCCAAGTGTGATGGTTTGGGGTTGTTTCGGTTACTATGGGCGTGGAAACTTATATTTTCTTCCGAAGAACACAACTATGAATGGTGCACGGTATTTAGCAATGCTACAGGATAAACTTCCAATGGCAATGGCAATCCAAAGGACAAAACATACATGCATGATGGTGCACCATGTCACAGGGCCAAAATAGTGACAAAATGGATTACTGACAATAAATTTGATATTTTGGATTGGCCTGGTAATAGTCCAGATCTCAATCCGATAGAAAATCTGTGGCTAATAATAAAAAATAAGGTTGAATGCCACGACACTGGCTCAGTCAAAAAATTACAAGAGGCCATCAAAAAGGTATGGTGCAAGGAAATATCAGTGGAAGTTTGTCAAAACTTGATTAAATCCATGCCAAAACGTCTAGAACAAGTCATCCAAACCAAAGGACAGATGACAAAATACTAATATAAGGTTAGTATACATTTAAACATTGTTTTTTATGTAAAAAATACAAATTTCAAGGGTGATCGGATACTTTTCGCGGGCACTGTATATATATATATATATATATATATATATATATATATATATATATATATATATACCGTCATAAGTTCCAGGCAATTGGAGGCGTGCCGTAATAGCATTTTCACCAATCTTATCTTTGTAAAATATTCCTTTTTAAAATAATAACAACGATGTTTACATAAAGGATCTTGTCAGAATAAAAGTGCTCTTCTTTTTACAATTTATTTTATATAAAATGATTGTTTTGTACTAACACTTCGAATTACATTGTTAGTCTATTTTATTCATGCGGCTACCAGTTTCCCCATTATTAATATATAAGAATTTTATTTTCCAATGTTTTAAATAATAATAAAAATAATAATTTTTTAATTACAAATATAAATATAAGGTGCATGGAGTAGAGCATGTATGCTACATGAAAGACGCTAAGCCTAAAATACGTGAACTAATGACCGAGATTTAGTGGGGGAGAGAGAGGTTCCCCATTCCTGACTGTACGTGTGTATGCACGTTTCGGTACCACCAGATTAGGTTACAAATGGTACTTATCAATTTAATGAATACACTCAAACCTTTGATTTTGTTAACAATGCAAGATGTAGTTTAGTTACGGTCAGTCAGTCAGTCAGTGTACAGATAGGTACGACGGTAATATTAATTCAGTAAAATTATATTTAAATAGGAATGCTCCAACTCCACAAATTAGTTTTAATTTCGTAGTTGTATATTTTTGTAATACAAAGTAAGATAAATAGGATAAAGGTTTTATTTACAAATTGAAATTTGGAGCAGTATAAAGCTTTCGCTTAGCTAACTATATAAAAACCTTTCCAAAATTGAAATTGGAAATGTTTTTTCTTTGTGAGACGAGTATCATTAATATATATATATATATATATATATATATATATATATATATATATATATATATATATATATATAATCAATCCAATTACGCCTTCTGCTCATATTGTGAACTGAACTTCATAATGTTTGCAGATGCTACAACTGTGTCTTTTTCTTGCAAAGATGTTAATTCAGCTAAGAATGTCTTTAATTCAGAACAGTAAAGCCTAAAGCTTAAAGGTTATATTAAATAAAGTAAATAGTCGAGCATCACTATTATTCATGTCATTGTAATTCGAAAGGAGTACGTTATTGGGACATGTTTCATTCAATTTTGTTCCTAAATCTATCCGAAAATAGTGCTTGTCGTACTTTAGTTAATGATCGAAAAACATTGTGCGAAATAGAGAAGACACAGAGGATTGACAAAAGTAAATAGATACTTTCGGGGTGCAATTCCGCAAGGATTGACAAAAGTAAATAGACACTTCAGGGTTCTCTATAATTTGTACAATGCATACCATCACTACGTTAATATAATTTATTTGTATAAATTTATTTATGACAAAATCATTTATATATAAGAACAGAAAATAGTTTAGAAGGGTCACAGAAATAACGTATTGCGTGCGATGGTTACGTTTAGTTAAAAATTATTAGCATATTTTCAGTCACAAATCTGCCTCTTATGCATAAAATGTACTCGTGTAACTGCTGCATATATATATATATATATATATATATATATATATATATATATATATATCTACGTACATATATATGTACGGACATAAAAATAAATTGTACTAGTCCAAAATGTTAATCCAAAAGTTAATTCACTAGCCGTGGTTGGGTTACAAACTTCAATCCAGTTGTGTCGTAATCAAAGTAACCATTAGGTTTGGTTGTTATATAATTCATATTTGTTTGTTGTAACCGGATGTATACAACATTGCTTCGTCAGTGATTTCTGTCGATTGATTGCTGTGGACTGTTTAACTCCCTTTGCAATATCTAGGTCATTTGATGAAGGGGATCTACAGTTTTACGTGGTGCCCGTACCACGGGTCACTACATCATCTGGCCGCCGAGATAGTCCAAGGAGATGAATGCGTTGTAGAAAAAAATTGTACGAAATTAAGGGGTTATATGCTTACTTTAGGATATTTTAAATGAGTCTAGAGTTTCATTGGTGCGTTTTATTTTACACTAACTGTGTACACGAGTTAAGTATAAAGTGTTCATTAATATTTTTGTATGAAATTAGATTGAAAACAAATGAATAAAGGATTCCTCGTCTCGATTTCGCAAATAAATATTTCGACTTTGACATATATATAATGTGAACACGAGATAGGTGTACGCATGGTGTGAATGAACTCTGAAGCTGTTCTTTTTTCATTACACTTTTGCATCTTTCACAACAAATTTGGAGAGCTTCTCTAATAGTTGTCGGACACAATGTGGAAAGTATACACGAAAGATAGGGAGTATACAAGGACAAGAAGTACCTCAATAAGTAATGCATCCCATGTAATTTATGCCCGCCCGTGCTGCAGCTCAGTTCGGTTTCCACGTTAAACTGTAAGTCTAAGGCGGAGTGAAAAGCTTGACCATTGTTGGAATGAACAATTCGGTGAAAAGGAAATCTGAGTTAGCGATTATTATTATTATTATTGTAATTTGCACCACCCTATATATATATATATATAATATATTATATATATATATATATAAATATATATATTATATATATATAATATATTATATACAGTATATATATATAATTATATATATATATATATATATTGTGTGTGTGTGTGTGTACGTGCGTGGTCCTCACTTTGACAAAAATCTCTCTCTCTCTCTCTGTATATATACAGTACTGTGCAAAAGTCAGAGACCACTGTCGATCTGATAAACTATTATATAATCTGTTGTATGAAAATTGGTTTTGATACTAAAATACATATTAACTGGTTCATATTAACGTATAACTAAGTTATTACTTAAGTGTATAAAGTTGTATAAGCTGGATGACTCTCTCGTCTGCATAAATTGGACTTGAGGGTTGATTCCTTATATTACTTATAACGCAGGTGTTTAAAGATCTAGCGAACTATTACTGATGGATCTGCAGTAAATGCTCGTAAGCTATTGTTATATCAATATTTACAATAAAAAGTATTGACATATTCATTTAAATTCTGCAAAACAAATTTATCCAAAACATTTCTCATTATAATCCTAATTCATGCGGTTTTTTTTCTTTCACAGGCTTAAGAAATGACAAGAAGTACAATTTCTGATGAGATTAGATATAAAATAACACATTTGCATGGGGAGAGACTGAGTCAAAGAAAAATAAGTGAATCTACAGGCGTTTCCAAAACTGGTGTACAAAAAATCTGGCTCGTTACAGATCAAATGGGACCCCAGCTGATCGTCTTAGATCAGGGAGGCCCTCTAAGCTTTCTCCATCTGATCTACAATATCTAAAGATTACTTCCCTTCGAGACACACAAATCCAGCACTTCACTTGCAGCGGATCTCGAAAAAACAACAGGTGTCTCAGTTGATCCTTCTACTGTACGAAGGAAGCTTAATTCAGTAGGTCTCAGATGTCCAATACTTGCGTTCCAAAGCACATTTTTTTCTCTTTTCTTTATTTCCATTCCTTAAACGTGGCTTTTTTGTTGCAACACGTCTTTTAAGACCTACTGAGTTAAGTTTCCTTCATACAGTAAAGGGATCAAATGAGACACCTATTGTTTTTTCGAGATCTGCTGCAAGTGAAGTGCTGGATTTGCGTCTGTCTCGAATGGAAGTAATCTTTAGATATTGTAGATCAGATGGAGAAAGCTTAGAGGGCCTCCCTGATCTAGGGCGATCAGCTGGGGTCCCATTTGATCTGTGACGAGCCAAGATTTTTTGTACACCATTTTTGGAAATGGCAGTAGATTCACTTATTTTTTTTTTGACTCAGTCCCTCACCATGCAAATGTATTATTTTATATTTAATCTCATCAGAAATTGTAATTTTTGTCATTTCTTAAGCCTGTGAAAGAAAAAAACAGCATGAATTAGGATTATAATGAGAAACGTTTTGGATAAATTTGTTTTGCAGAATTTAAGTGAATATGTCAATACTTCTAATTGTAAATACTGATATAACAATAGCTTAGGAGCATTTACTGCAAATCCATCAGTAATAGTTCGCTAGATCTTTAAACACCTGCGTTATAAGTAATATAATGAATCAACCCTCAAGTCCAATTTATGCAGACTAGAGAGTCATCCAGCTTATACAACTTTATACACTTAAGTAATAACTTAGTTATACGTTAATATGAACCAGAGGTTCTAGTTAATATGTATTTTAGTATCAAAACCAATTTTCATACAACAGATTATCTAATAGTTATCAGATCGACAGTGGTCTCTGACTTTTGCACAGCAGTACTGTGTATATATATATAGGGTGTCCCATAAGTCTGAAACCATAGGGTAAAATAAGTAATTCATGTTTTTCCGTTTATACAAGTGCCCATGATGTCTGAGTAAGGAAGAACGTATCCAGGTAATTCTGCTCGTAGGAAATCGGAGTCAGAGGGAGGTCGCTGAGGAATTTAATAGACTGCATCCGGACCGCGCGCCGATACACACAGCTGTGTCGGCAAACTTGTAGCAAAGTTCAGGGAAACGGGATCCATAGGAGATAAACCACGCACTGGACCTCCGAGGACATACATCGACGATGACAGGGCCGCTACCATCCTCGCTCATTTCACAAACAGTCCCCAAAAGCCTCTTCAGCGTTTTTATTGCCGTTTTTATCATTTTGCCCTATGGTTCCAGACTTACGGGACACCCTGTATATATATATATAAGCACACCGGACAAAAAATTAGTCACCCCTAATAGCACCGATAGTAGGAAGTTCAAGGTCACACAGAGGGCGCTGATGTAGCATTGGTAAGTGACAAGTAGCGGTGACGTAGCACACAGGATCAGATCTGTTTCGTGAGGTGGTGAAGAACAAAGTGTGTGTTGGATATAGTCTGCAAAATGGGTCGTGAGGCAGACGTTACTCAGTGGCAAAAAGGAGCCATCGTGTTTGGCAGAGCCCACGGACACAAAATGTCTGAAGTAGCCCAATTTGTTGGTGTGTCAACGCGTACTGTCCAGCGAGTTTACAGAGTGGTGTAGTTCGCAATCAACTGACAATCGACGGCGTAACTGTGGCCGGAAAACAATTCTCGACAATAGGGACCGCCGCCATGTTTCTCGTCTAGTAACTGCAAATCGTTTTCAAACCAGAGAACGATTGCTCCAAGAAACCAATGAGGTTCTCCAGCGACCAATTTCCGAACGGACATTGCGACGAGAACTGCATGCGATGGACATCTGGAGCAGGGTACCACGGAAGAGGCCGCTGTTAACAGCAGGTCACAAATTGGCACGTTATAAATGGGCTCAGAGGCACAAAAACTGGACTGCGGCAGATTGGAAACGTGTAATTTGGTCCGATGAGTCCCGTTTTTGTTTGTTCTCCAATGATGGGAGGCGACGAGTACATCGCAGGTCCAATGAAGCCTTTAATCCTGAATGCGTCGGTGTTGTTCAGGCTGGAGGTGGTTCCGTGATGTTCTGGGGATGTTTTTCGTACCACGAAATGGGCCCTCTCGTTCCAGTGACGATGAATTTGAACTAGCAGGCGTACCTCCGCATACTAAATGATGAATTGGTACCCTTTGCCCTACATCTCCAGGAGCAGCTTCACATTGCCACTCCTGTCTTCCAAGACGACAATTGCCGTGTGCACAGGGCGAGAAGTGTGTCTGAGTGGCACGACGAACATTCTGCAACACTGTCTCACCTCGAATGGCCCGCCAAATCCCCTGATTTAAATCCTATTGAAAATCTGTGGGATTATTTGGAACAGAATGTGAAGCGCAGGAATAGACACCCACGGACTCTGGCGGAACTTCGGGACCGGCTGATGAACGAGTGGCAGCAAATCGATGTTCAGTACATGCACAACCTCGTAGAGTCTCTGCCTCGCCGGATTCGTGCGGTTATCAAGGCCAGAGGCGCCGTCATACGTTATTAGGTACATTCTGAGAGGGGTGACTAATTTTTTGTCCGGTGTGCTTATATATATATATATATATAATATATATAATATATATATATATATATAAGAATTTTAAATTCAGTTTTACCTTCACTACCAAAAGTAATTTTATTCAATTCTTTCAGTTATTGAATTGAATGAATCAAAAAATAAGAAGCTGATACCATACAAATTAAACGTAAAGGCATATAAACAGCGCATTTAATAAAATAAAATTATATATCCACTTTAGTAGCAAGGGATCAAATTGAAGGAGTGAACAGAGGTTTCATCGTGAGTGGTCTAGTCGAAAGTGGGTCGAGGTAACCTTTGTTATCAGTTTGCTGCCTTCAAAAAAGCCTCGGGCTAAACAGGTGTAATTCTTTTAAGTACCTGTCTCCGCTTCCTCCGCGTCTAACATAACGTGGAAATAAAACGTTATTGAATGAGAATAATGAAATTATCTTGAAAACGAATGAATAAAGGAATCCTCTTTAATAAAATGAACGAAATCTTTCCATTTTTACGAAATTGTAGAGACATCTTGTGTGTGTGTGTGTATATATATATATATATATATATAATATATTATATATATTATATATAATATATATAAGGAATGACAAAAGTAGACAGAGTATACATTCTAAGGTTTTAATGAAGGAAAACTGAGTATTATTCTTAGAGAATATGTTAATAGAATGATTTCTTTTGCTAAGCCATTTGTCTTTTATTGTTAATAATGGGTTTCGTTTTAATAATTAGTTCTCAATAACTTTAAGGAGGAAGTCGTTCTCGCAGCTGTTTATCTTATATATATATATATATATATATATATATATATATATATATATAAGGTAAGGAGAAAGTTGGTCAAATACAATTGTGTGTGTGTGTGCGCGTGTGTGTGTGTGTGTGTGTGTGTACGTGTGTGTGTGTGTATTTCGCCTGAACTATTATTTTAGTGGTTATACGTTTCGTACTTCTTTTATTATTTTTTATTTTGTGCAGAAGACAAATTCTATTTATTTTCAATATGTTTAACATTTTGACGATTATACGTTTCGTATATCTTATATTATTTTTTACTTTTATTTTTTTATTTTTTTTATCATTCCACTGTATATTTCTTCGTTTAAATAAACAGAATGAAGTAATGGTGTTTTATTTATTTCTGTTTAAATGTATTTCTTTTAATGTTAATACCGTTTTAATAATTAATTCTCTTTAAGGAGAAAGTTCACGTGCTTTGGTAAATCGTGTGAATTAAAATACAGTAAATGGTGGTATCTAGCAACTCGTAAATAATGTATACCTGAACAATTAAAATAAAAAGTGATATCTGGCAACTCAACCTTCCTCTATATAAAACCCGCTTGGCTTCGGAGCGGCCAGAATGATGCGAGCTTCGGTGGAGTAAAGAACTATCCTTCCTTCTTAGGTTAGGTTTCCCTTTGGGGGGTAAGGACATCCCACCTTCTCCCCAAAAACCCTCCTCCGTCTCTCCTTTCTCTTCCTCTCTTATGTTAAGGCAACCCCTTTGGGGGAGGTCATCCTCCCTTCTCCCCCCCCGAAGATCCCTTCCCCTCACCCTCCCCTCTCACCCTTGGCAACATGGAGTTGTTGCATATCCCCCTTTGCAACATTGAACATTATCTCTGGCAACATTGCAACATTTCTGCACTCTCCCATTTTGCAGTCATACTACTGAAGTATTCACACTTCAGTCAGTTTCCTTTTTTAAAAAATTAAATTTTAATTTACTCCCCTAGAAGTGTAATATTTTCGTATACAGTTGAAGAAATAACTGTACCGTAATTTGGTGTCCTTTAAATTTTTACAGTGTGATAAATTATAATTTTAAAGCATATTTACGTGTGTGCGTAACATATGTAAGTACAGTATTTGATATTGAATATGCAGTGTAAACGTTGTCATACAGATGTGTAATTTTTACTTAAAAATTTATATTTTATTTTAAACCTACGCTTGTTTATTTCATGTTATACTAAATTTTCAAAATCTTCAAATATTCTTATACTTAAGTAATGTTTTCTACAATTTCCAATACATTTTTTATATAACGCTTGTTTCTTTTTATGTAGGAAGGAGAGCCAAGGGCAATGCCCGCAAAAGGGCCTCTCCCTTATAGAAGAAGAAGCGAACCAAAATCAAGGTTCGGGGTTTTCGAGATGCCTAGACACTCTACTTTTGAAAGATGGGACGTCACAGACAGGAGGAAAGATGGACTGAGGAAGATTGTTCCAGAGTTGACCGGTTGAGTAGATGAAAGATTGACAATACCGATTTATCTTTCAATCTCGTGAATTTATTCTTCTAGAATTTATCACTTCATCCTGCTGACTTTCATTCTCTTATGAACAAATAATGTATAACTTCATATTGCAGAAGAATAAAGAACTTCATTTCTTCTTCTTCGACAAGTCTAACTCGATGAATTTGATTTGGCCCTGCAGTAGATAAATAAGTCTGACTCATGACTGATCCCCCCACCTGCTTTCACAGTCTTCACTATACAGCCAGGGTGGTTCTCGTCAACAGAGCGATAACGAACGAACACCTGACCATCATTTATTTCCTAGTCGATTAAATTTGGATTCGTTCTATCAAAAAATTTTGGACCACTGCTCAAATGTCCATTTTTTTTTCCTTCGCCCATGCAAGACGATCACGACGATTTGCCATCAAAATGGCTGATTTGAGTGCTGCACTTCGGCCATGAAAGTTTTACTTCATTAATGTATATCTGACAGTACAAGCAGAGATAGAAATTCCGGTCTGTTCTTCTATTTCTCACAGCATTCACGAGTAAATAGACGATTGTCGTCGATCTCTAAGTGAAATTCTTTCCGTAATTCCCTTGTCTCTTTCAGTCACCTACTGGGACCTCTCAGATCGTGGTCGGTATCGGAAATCTCCCAGCTCAAACGCTCAACCAATGCTGTTTTGCACCGCCGTTCTGCAAACTTTCAGCTGTTGAGATATGATATGCTTGGACGTTTCTTCCTTGGAGAGAGAACAAGAATTTGACAGCGGAGGGTATCAGTCAACTCGCATTTTCTCCGATTTACAGGCATTTTGAGGTTTAAAAGACCTTACATATTTAAAATAATATTAGTTCTTGTTTAAAATATATTTCATGATTAGATAAATTGGTTAAAGAAAAGGTGGTATTGTTACGATAAACAATAATTTTAAAAAGTGTAAATATTTATTTTATACAAAATTATATACGAAAGAAGCAATAACTAATTTTATTGTTGTTTCATTTTATTCTGTGCACATAAGGATTTGTGAACACCATATTCCTTTAACTAGAATTCAAATATACGAAAAGTGGTTTTATATCCATGCAATTAATTACCGTTACAAGGAAAGCGCAAGTGACTTCAAGAAACTCTTCTTCAGAGCGAATGTCTTTGTAACTGCAGAGCTGGGCATTTGCGGCATATTTTGCGGTACTGCGGTACTTGCGGTACCACCGCACTACCACCCCGGGCCCCCATAACGCAGTACCGCAAAGGATCGCTGAAAGTACCGCAGTACAGCTACCGCATTCAAATTTCCGCGTACCGGTTTGGTACCGGTTTGGTAGTGCAGCAGTACCGCAGTACCGCAATATGCCGCAAGTGCCCAGCTCTGTATTGTAAGTAACCTACAATCTTAATAACAATCGAAGTAAACTTGGTTTTAGTGAATTTTATGATCCTTAATAACAACTGTAGTGACATGAAGCGCTGGCAGGTATTTTGCGCTTCCAGTTGACAACGTTCTGAAGTCCGAACGACACAAACACGACCAAGATGACGTCACACCTCAACCCCGTTACAAGGACTTCTTGAGGAGGATGCTACCATCACACTTCAACTTCTCTCTCCGAAGAACCAGTGACGAGAACTACTGTACCATCATGTAAACATCATTGTGCAGGCCCCATTTTGGCCTGGTGTCATTCACCTAACTTTATGTAAAGACTAATCGGTGCTACTATAGCGTGATTCCTACCGGTGACTTCGATACTATAGGGTGATTCCTACCCGTTTTGGTTCGAAACTACAGTACTATAGAGTGTGATTCCTATCCAAGGTATAAATGAAAATATAATAAATATAAAATGCTATTTATTATTCAATTTTATTTATTTAAAAAATAGTTTCGGTGCTACTATAGTATGTGGTCTACCTACGATCGGTTAGGTTTAGTCACGATATTTTCGTTAAAACTAACGAAAATATCATGACTAAACCTAACCAATCGTCAAGGGCGATGGACATTGGAATGTAAACAAGCAATTAGTAAACAAGGTAAGAAGCTATAATTAAAAGGTAGACCGCCGAATCGAGGTAGGAATCACGCTATAGTAGCACCGACTAATCAATAATCAGTACCTCGCGCGTTATTAATATTGAAGTCATTATTCAAGTGCACATTTAATTTCAAATGTAAACAACCAACTTTTATTTTTGTCTGATTCATAAATAATTTATTTTGTTTAATAAAGGAAGAAAACTCATTCTATCAATCAACCTAATTAATAACATTATTTGATCTGAAAAGATCATGGTGACCTCAGCCTTATTAACCATCAGCATCAATCATAACCATCAATTATAAATATTACTTCCACTATACAACTACAAACGAATGTTCAGAAAATATAATTTTAAGTCATATAATTAAGACGGGTGGCTCCGTACTTTTGTCCATGACACACACACACACACACACACACACTCTCTCTCCTGTGTGTGTATGTATGTATACATTCTCTCTCTCTCTCTGTGTATGTATGTATATATGTATATATGTATATATATATATATATATATATGTATATATATATTATATATATATATATATATATATATATATATATATATATATGACGACAACATTAAAAGACAATACACATAGTGAGGAAAGAAGCAAATTTAGGGCCTTTAACTTAAACTCCAAAACTATAAATTTGGAAGCAATCAGATCGCACATGGCCCAAATAGAGTGGAGAACAGTTTTAGAAAGTAAAACAACTGAAGAAATGCTAACAACATTGGAAGAAAAAACGCTGAGAATTTTAGAAAAATATGCTCTGAAATCACAGACAAAAGGAAGGAGGAGCTGGCTAGAAAGGCAAAAGAGAAGACTATTTTGCAAAAGAAAGAGAGTGGAGGCGAAGTGAGCCAACTGCGGAGATAATGCCAGGAAAGTAATACAAGAAAAACTGGAGGGTATGGATAGGGAAATAAAAGCCCTGATTAAGGACCACACAGAGAGGGAAGAGGAAAAGGCGGTAGAAGCAATAAAGGAAAATCCAAAATACTTTTATAGCTATGGGAAAAAGTAAAAAAAACGCTCGCCGTTATTGGGCCCTTAAGGAAGAGAAATAATGAACTAACCGACGATCCAAATGAAATATCTGAAACATTGAGAGCCCAGTATGAATCAGTTTTCAGCACCCCAAAAAGTGACAAAGCGATACCTGACATAGATGTATTCTTTGAAGGAAAATTGCAAGGAGAGTGTATAACAGACTTTGATTTTACTCCAGAAGATGTAGCGAGAGCTATAGTACAAATGAAACCACATTCGGCATCAGGTCCAGACAAGTGGAACGCATTATTGATTAAAAACTGTAAAAATGAAATAGCTACACCTTTATACTGGATATGGAGAAGATCCCTAGACACTGGGGAAATACCGAGCATCTTGAAAAGAGCAAACATTGTCCCTATATATAAAGGAGGGGACAGATCTCAAGCAAAGAACTATAGCCCAGTGTCATTAACGTCCAACCTCACCAAGTATTTGAAAGAATAGTTAGAGAGAAAATTTATAATTTCTTGGATACACTAGAAAGATTCAACGAAAATCAGCACGGATTCCGATCAGGTAGATCATGCCTATCACAACTAATAGAACATTACAACAATATCCTAGATACACTGGAAGGCAATGACAACTACGATGTCATATACACAGATTTTGCTAAAGCTTTCGACAAATGTGATCACGGTATAATAGCACATAAAATGAAACATATGAGAATAACAGGCAAAGTGAGAAAATGGATCTACAACTTCCTCAGAGAACGTCTACAGGTCGTCAAAATTAAAGGTGTATCATCATCAGAATCGGAAGTATGCAGCTCAGTACCACAAAGGGCAGTACTGGCCCAACTTCTGTTCATTATCATGCTAGCAGACAGACAGCGGAATAAACAGCAACAGTATAGTAATATCCTTTGTGGACGATACAAAGATCAGCAGAAAAATCAGCGATATAAATGAAGTGGAGCCTTCCAGAGGGACACGAACAAAATATACAAATGGTCAGAAGAAAACAACATGACATTTAACACCGGGTAATTTCAGCTCTTGAGATAAGGTAGAAATTAGGAACTTAAACAGACTACATATTATGCTCCAGATAGACAGGAAATTCAGAGAAGCACGAAACCGATCGATCTGGTGGTAATAATGACAGATGATACGAAATTCGAAACACAAAATCAGATAGCGATAAATAAAGCAAAAAGAGTCGAGGGACAGGTACTAAGAACGTTCAGAAGAAGGGACAAGACAGTAATGATTCCCCTGCTGAAAACACTGATTATACCAAAACTTCAATACTGCTGAGTTTCGACTTCCCCATATAAAAAGGAAGAAATTAATAAACTAGAAGAAACGCAGAGACATTTCACAGCCAAGATTGATGGCTGCAAAGAACTCAACTACTGTGAAAGACTACGTAAACTAAATCTGTACTCCCTGAAAAGAAGGAGAGAGAGTACACTATGATCTACATATGGAAAATGATCGAAAAATTGGTACTAAACCTCAAATTAAGCCCAATTACCACCCAAACAACGCTGGAAAATAGGAAAGGCAGAATGTGTAGTGTTCCCAAATTAAAGGCCCGACGAGGGACCTCCTCACCACTGAAGGAAAATAGCTTGGTTGTCAGGGGGCCCAAGACTTTTTAACCAGCTTCCAAAGGACCTCCGAAACGTTACAGCGGTCAAAGTTGAAGTCTTCAAGAAAAGACAAGATGCCTGGCTCAGGACGGTACCAGATGAGCCGGGTGTACCTGGTTTTGTACGGTGGAGAGCCCAAGAAAGCAACTCGCTTCTTCACCAAACCAGACCTAGAGGCGGGGCCACCAGCTTGACCTTCGTGTGAAGAGAGACCAACGCACGGAACAGCAACAATAAGGTATATATATATATATATATATATATATAATATATATATATATATATATATATATTGACTTCATATAGCATAATAATTTGGATAAACTTACCATATTTTATTGAGCGTTGACACCTTTTGTAAATGAGTGAACTGCAAGAGAAAATGTAAAATATTAGTAACTAATTCTTGACTATTTATAGATGAATGATTTAGGCAGGGCCAATTACCAAATAAATATATATAAATTTGGTACGATTATGGAACCATTCATATCAACTTCCACTATGAATCAAACTACAAAATTCGGAATTCAATGAACCCAAAATTCATTCTTAAACATGTTTTAAACATATATAAATGGCAGAGTGACTACGATTGGCAGGAAAATCATTACGGCATCGAGGCAGTGTAAAACTTCCTCCACCTTCTCCGAGATACAAATGTCACTTTTACTCCATCAATTTTGGGAGATTCGGCTTATTCTGAAAGAAGATCCGAATTATGGAATTACAGGAAGAAGAAGAAGAAGAAGAAGAAGAAGAAGAAGAAGATTCTAGACAATTGGAGCTCGTTTCGAATTATGGTTTAAAAACTTGTTTAAGAGAAAAAGATTGAAACAAATAGTCTAAAAATTTAATTTGTGCTTCGGAATGAGTGAAAAAAAGAGACTAACCACAACTTCTTGGATTTCATTCAAAGCCTAACTTTATAATACAGTATATATATATATAACCTTAGTTTAACCTTGGCTTTGCTTCCGCCGAATTGTTCATTCTGACGAAGGTCAAGCTTGTCACTCCACCTTAGAGCTACAGTTTAACGTGGAACCCGAACTACGCCCCACCAGCAGCCCAGCGTCTTAACCACTACGCTACGCAGGGTACCCATTTATCTACCAACCAATTTCTTTATTGTATGGAAGGATGAACAGTTGGGTTTTGCTGCGCGCCGCCTGCCGTCACCGGGTCTTGATCCCAGAGCCTATGGATTCGTAGTTAGCGAAGGGAACCACTACACTACTGAGGCGCATCATATATATATATATATATATATATAGATATATATATATATATATATAACCGGTCAGCTCGAACAATCTTCTTGAGTTCATCTTTTCCCCTGTCTATGACGTCCAATCTTTCAACACAGTTGAGTGTCGAGGAATCTCAAAAACCCTGGACTTTCATTTTGGCTTCCATCTTCCTCTATGAGGGGACGGGAGGCGTTTATATATATTTTATGCAGGAAGGAGGGGCCAAGGTCGAATGCCCACTAAAGCGCCCCCTTCCCCCATAGAAGAAGAAAAGAGCCAAAAACAAGGTCCTGGGTTTTCGAGACGCTTCAACACTCTGCGTTTGAAAGAGTGGAGATCATAGACAGGGGGAAAGATGGCATGAGGAAGATTGTTCCAAAGTTGACCGGTTGAGTTGGTGAAAGATTGAGAATATCGATTAACCCTTGCGTTAGAGTTGGATAGAATGGGTATGACAATTTGTCGACAGTCTGTTACTGCGTGCTCTCCTAAAAAAATAAGGCATACAGCTTGAAAGTTCGGAAGAGCAGTGCTCAACACAGTCTAATGCAAAGAATTAAAAAATCAACCAACCCGATCATCCAAGCTATCCATGAGTCCTGCCATTTATCCTCTAAGGCTCTAAAGCAAGACTGGTGGGTCGTGAATCAGAGAAATTTGCATTTGATTTGTTCATCGTAATTATTACGTAATATAGTATACTGTATATAGTAGTATATAAGAGTTTATTGGTAGCATATCATATGACAATTCGCATAAACACGTGATGGCCTCGATGTTGCCAGTTTTTATTTTTTTCCTGAAACTATTACCTTCTCATAGTTTGTTTTAACAATGCATATATTATCATCTCCACGAGCGTAGACATTGCAAGAAAAGATTCTAACTAAGGATAAGTAAAGTTCTTTCATGGTCACAATATATACTTTTATAGATGTCAAACATAAAAATATAATAAAATTCTATATTAACATAAATATATATTCGATACACATTTACGTCATGTGTTCTGGCATAGAAGAGGCCAGATTGTAGGGAATGTTTGGTGTTCGGCGTAAGCTCTCCCAACTATTCCTCGTGTGAGCTAAAAGTGCTTCAAATGTTCTTTCATTGCGTTGCTCCCATTCGTTAATCATTATTGCCCAAAGGTTTTCAATCGGATTCAAATCAGGAGAACGTGGTGGCAGAATTAGATTAATAATCTCTGGGTGATCTTCGTACCACGCTCTCACAACGTTACTCCTATGAATGGGACTGTTATCTTCCATTAAGTAAAATGGTTCCGGTGCTGGAACCAGATACGCACGAACACTGGGTAGCAGCACCTCTTCCAGTATCTGGCAATATTGCTGTCCAGTAAAGCGTCCATCTACTTGAGTCAATTCTCCGACACCACAGCCAGGCATCCAGCCCCACACACCGAGATTGATGTGACCACTACGTTTGCTCGGGAAAACATTTCCTTCTTCATAGCGTTTTCCGCGCTGCCTCCAACAATGCAGGGAACCATGACTATCTGTTGAAAATGTTTTTTCGTCACAGTACACAACTTTTCTCCAGAATTCTTCCTCCTGCGGCAAGTATTGCAAGGCAAATCCCATCCGCGCCTCTTTATGCTCAATCGTCAATGCAGGTTTTATAGCTGGACGGCGAGAAAAATACCCTGCCTCGTGAAGTCTGTTGTTCACTGTATTTGCGCTACAACAAAGGTTCAGGTGTCTGTAAATATGCGTCGCTGGAACAAACGGATGCTCTCTGGCATGATTAACAATAGCAGCATCTTCCTCTTGAGATGTTGAACGCGGAGGACCAGACCTCGGCAAAGTAGCGATTGAGTTTTCTGCTTCATACCGAGGAATCCACCGTTCCACAGTGCTTCGATGAACGTCTAGTCGTCTTGATATTTCTCTTATTGGCACACCATATTCATGCAATGTCACCATTGCCCCCCGCATTGCCTGGGTCGTCTCGTGGTGCACAGACGGCCTTTCCATCTTTGTGTAAATGGCTTATGTGAAGCGTGTTGGGACGATAAAGGAAATGAGGATACTATGCACCCCTTCTGAAATTGATTTCGGTTGTGAAGGGTACCAACCCTTCGAATGGTAATAATAATCAGCCAATTTCCTATTTTGTTGAACATATGCATAAAAAATTCGTTTTAAAAGCCAAAGATCCAAAGATTGTCAGCAATAGTTTATATCCCAACTGAATATAGTCAGCCATCAACAGTATAATCATATTTTATTTCCATAACTACTCATGACTACTCTGTCATAGTAAATAACCTTATTATGACTTAGGTAGTAGTGGTAATTCTGAGTGGCGGCCTCTAGCCACATACGTTAAACCTATCAGTGCGTCTAAGACCAGACTCTTCTGTTTCTGTCAATTCATTGTTAGTTTAAGGTAATTTGCTCTTTGTCTTTCTAGGTCTAGGGCATTAAAATAAATATTTGAGTTTGTGTTTAGCATTTCCTCCTCCCTTCGTAATTCCCCACCCAATCTCGTTTCCTTCGACATAGCAACGCTTACCTCCATCCTCATTCCACTTCCTTCATTAAACCTATTATCGCTTTTACTGTCCCTTCCTTCCATCCTTCAATGCCAGCGTTCTTAAACCTAGCACATAAATTATATAATATGGAATCTAACACCTTAAGTCTCCACGCATTCATGTTACTTGAAGACACCTGCGTCTTAGAGGAATCTAAGTGTTGAGAGTGGGCTTGAGGGGTAGTCTATAGATTATTACAGACGACCTTGAACGCTCCAACTATTTAAAAATGATTATTTATTACGCACATCATATGGCATAATACACACATGAATTTAAGTATCTCTTACACTATAGGAATGGAATTGAATCCTACCAGAGTTAAAAAGTCGCAAAATATGATAGATTAGTTTGTATTAAGAGGTCACTAAGAGAAAAGGATTTGGAGTAGAGCGGAAGGCAGAGAGTATATTTTCTCGAGTTTCGGTTATTATTAACGTTATATGGATACATTGCCATGCGGTGTGATCAGAGAGAGAGAGAGAGAGAGAGAGAGAGAGAGAGAGAGAGAGAGAGAGAGAGAGCTTTTAAATCACACCTTTTAAATGGTTTGTGGGTATGGAAAAACTATACGCGCTCACAACATGGTATCATATGTGGTACCTTTATTTCATAATTAAATATAAATTATTAATTAATTGAATTAAATATCTATACAAAATTGCCTCGGGATTGACGACATAGCTTATTGGAAATGAAATAATTGCCATATGTACAAAGAACCGATATGTAGACATCGAGCCTCACATAGCAACAAGAAAACCCAATTTATTGTTTAGTCTTCAAGAGAGAAGTAGACCAAACAAAACTTTGCCAGATCAGCAAATAATGAAAATACAACGCGAATAGGAACTGCTCTCGGAGCTGTTTATGTACAGCGAACGCTTTAAACAGGGAGGATGTGCTTTTGTCTTCCCTAAAGTTCTGAGTGAATTCCTTATAATAAACTTAATAACTAAAAAAAGGATAGGCCTATACCTTCAAGTGTTTATATTGTGACTGCCTATATTAATTACATCAAGTTAACTCATCGCGTAGCTCCATCGTGGCGGCCCTACACCGAAAAAGATCATGACGCCCTACATCGAAGCAAACTAAGACCCAGCAAAAAATAAGGTGAGACAATTTCTTTTCGTTCACATATAGGCATCTAAAATCCCGACGCTAAAATTACCATAAACAATTAAATATAAAGAGGTCCTTTAAAGACCTACATATTCATAACTCTCTAACGAAAAAACATAGGCTTTTGTCGGTAACTCTCCACTCAAATCTGCTGGAAATTTCCAACGGATGAGGGTATCAGACAATCAACCCATAGCCCTATATAGGTTTTTTCATAGTGGGTAAGGGTTTCACGTATGTTATTTTAGTCCAGGGTAGTTTATGTGGAGGTGTTAACGTAACTTGCACTTGGGACTGTTAATTGTAAGACAACTACCATAGCTGGGACTGAGACACGTTATCCCCTGCATACTCTATATATATCTATATATACAGGGTGTCCCAGAATTAACTATCTATTTCAATGAAATCGGACAAATTTTTTAAAAACACACTTTTATTTATGTTTATCATGTTTAATATGTGTTAAAAATGTATGAATTTCTAAATTTTTTTCATAATTTTATTTTCATAATTTTTTCATAGTTTTATTTTCATTCTCTTTCAGAACCCTATTAATAATGAATACACAAGAACGCATCTTTGTTGTAACATCCCGTATCAAAGGAATGCAATGTAATGAAATCAGAGAAAAATTTACAAGATTCCACAGAACCGGTCCTACAGACAAAGCGATTCGTGAACTTGTGAACAAATTTAAAAGAACTGGATCCGTACACGACGAGGTGGGAAGAGGACGCCCAAGGACAGCACGTAACAGTACCGAACAGGTACGACAATTGTTTGAGGATGAACCAACAACTTCGGTTAGGGAGGCCGGTCGAAGACTCAACATATCCAAGACAACAGTTCATAGAATCTTGCGTTCGACACTGATGAAAAAGGCTTATCACATTCAAGTAAATAAAGTTTTGACTTATGATTTATAAATCTATTTGTTTTTGTATCATAATTTAGTAATAAACACAAAATTATGTCAGTTTTTATTAAATTTGTCCGATTTCATTGAAATAGATAGTTAATTCTGGGACACCCTGTACAGTATGTCTCTATATATAAATAGATAGAGTGATCAACACAATGATAATGTGGACGTCATTGATGGAGTTAGAGCAGTGGTTCTCAATCTTTTTTAAACCATCGCCCCGCCCCCTTGAAAAAATTTTTGCCCACTCTATTTTCAAATCGCCCCCCTACACACACAAAAAAAAAGTGAAATAAAAAACTTTCAAACTTACTATTTTATTTAATGAGATCCTTCAAATTGGTGTTTTTCTACTAAATATGCAATGTTCGGTTCAATGTCGCTGAGCTTAATTCTTATATGTCACCTCTTCTGCATACATCCAATCTGTTTCTTTCCTTTGTTAGTAATTTATTCACTGAACTAAACCCAGTTTCAACCATATATGATGTTGGAAAACAGACAATTATTTTGGCCATTTCAGTTCATAACCTTGGATATAGTGTTTTACAGTCTTTTAATAACCAGAAATCAGTCTTTCCTACTTTATCATACATGTATTTTGAGTTATCATTGCATCGTAATTCAATTAATTCTTCTTGAATTTCTTCTTCAGCTGAACTAACATCACAATTAAATGGGTCTAACATCCATGGTTTTACTTCAAAGGAAAATAAATCAGAGAATCTTTTGCTCATGTCACTTTTTAACGAACATAAGTGTCCAGAATACGTTTCAAGATCCATTTTGGTAAGTGAAGAACAAATTTCTGCCAGCTCAGGCATGCTGTGAAACATTTTTTTAAGTAAATTATCTTGAAAAATAAATAAATTTTCGCCCCCCTTCAGTCAAATTTTCGCCCACTTTCGCCCCCCAAGAATTTCATTTTCGCCCCCGTTGAGAAACCCGAAACCCTGAGTTAGAGCAATTATGTGCACCAATCCGAACACACCTCCGCTGCCATAAAGACCGCCCATTTCATACCTAACAGACTAGCTTGGGACGAGACAGAGGCGCGAGACTTCTTGTAAGCACTGTACATATATTATATACAGGCTGGTCGAAAAGTCCTTATCTATTTTGCTGAAATAACATTTCTATTTTGTTTTCTACGAGCCATGGATAATGATGGATGTACAAGAACGTGTGATGGTAGTAACACTCCCTTTCCCAGGGAAGAAGTACAAAGAAATTCGAGAAAAATTCCAAAGAAGATTTCACAAACCAGGACCTATAGACAAAGCAATTCGCGAGCTGGTCACTAAATTTAAAAGAACAGGATCTGTTCATGATGAGGCAAGATTTGAAACAAATCTTTGAATGTCAACTCGCACAGCATCAGGTAGACTGAACACACCAAAAACGACTGTTCTAAGGATTTTAAAATAAACATTAAAAAAAAAGTTACCATATTCAAGTGCTGCATGAATTACACGAAGAGGATTAATATCGAAGACGAGCCGCCATGTACACAGAATTGATTGAAAAAATTCAAACCGAAAACTTATTAAACTACATTCTCTTCAGCGATGATGAGACATTCCACACATACGGAAAGGTGAATCAACATAATTATCGTATCTGGGTTAGTGTAAACCAACCGAGTTCTACGAATGGGAGAGTGATTCTCCCAAAGTTAATGTCTGGTTGGGTATGACAAGATCGAAGATTTACGAACCTTTTTTCTTTGTAGAAGCTACGGTAACAGGGCCAATTTATCTTGACATACTTCAGCAGTTCCTTGAACCCCAGCTTCGTTCAGATAGCATTCTTGACACTGTCCTCCTTCAACAAGATGGAGCTCCATGTCACTATGCAAACATCGTTCGGGCATACCTTAATGAGCTCTTGCCAAATCGCTGGATTCGACGTGGTGGAAACAGTCCCTGGGCCAGCACGATCTCTGGATTTAACACCATTAGACTTCTTTACATGGGGCTTTATAAAGTCTGATGTTTACAAAACAAGAGTTACAGACCTACAGGATCTGCGAACCCGTATTGTCGCGGCAGTACTTAGCTAAAATAACTCCAGAGATGCTTGAGAATGTGTTCCGCAATGCAGTGGACAGATTTGAGATTTGCAGAGATCCTGATAGTGCTCACGTCAAATCTTTGACCAAAGCTTGATAAATAAATATACATCTAATTATGTTACTACGAGTACATTTTTATCCTAAGATACTATTATTTCAGCAATATATATATATATATACAGGGTGGGCCGTAAGTTTCCATACATAGGAAAAAAAAACATTTTTTTATGGACAACCATTTTTATTTATATAATATGCTCTACATGGTTGCCATTGTTTTGAAAACACATTTCAATACGTGTTCCCCACTGTTGATGAACACGCATTAGCACAGTTGACGTTATGCTTGTAATGGCGTTGGTGATACGTTCCTTTAGATGATTTATGTCTCGTATCTTTTCCTGATACACCATGGCCTTCAAGTGCCCCCAAAGATAGAAATCAAGGGGGGTGAGATCTGGGGACCTGGGAGGTCACTCCACAGGACCACGCCGACCAATCCAAGCATCCGGAAACTGCTGATCCAAATACCGACGCACGTGAAGACCATAATGAGGTGGAGCTCCATCTTGCTGGAAGTAAACTGGGAAGTTACCTTCCTCGTTTAGCAGGGATGGGAAAATCTCTTCTTGCAACATGTTAAGATACCTTTCGGCATTAAGATTTCCACTGACAAAAATTGGTCCAATAATTCTGTCACCCCATATCCCGGCCCACACCATCACTTTACCGGCACCTTGCATCTTCGTCGGACTCAGCCAGTTAGGGTTAGCATTACTCCAATAACGTATGTTTTGCCGATTAACCTCTCCATTGACGTAAAAATTTGCTTCATCAGTAAACAAGATCTTACGTCAAACGCATATTCTTAGGGTATCTGAAACATAAAAACAAACGTTTAATTTTTCCTATGTATGGAAACTTACGGCCCACCCTGTACTATATATATATATATATATATATATATATATATATATATATTATATATATATAGATTACGGACAAGGAGATAGTAGGACGGTAATATTTATAGTAGCTTGGTTCAGCATAGGGAACTTCATAATCATATTTTTAACTTTCAAGATTCTAAACCTATTTTGAAGATCAGGGACCAGGAACAGGGACAAATATACGATGCATTTTATATTTTAGGAGAAAACACCATTTCAAATATTAAGTTGTTCTATAGTATGGATAGCTTTATTTTTAACATTTTAAAATATTGTAGGGCAATTTCGGGTCGTGACTGGCTGCCAGATGTACAGGACTGATTTTTACTTAAAGATTTCTCACGTTCAATGTTTGAAATCCGAAAGAAAAATTTTTTTTGCCTTCGCCAACTGCCAGACGTATGACAGCTACCATCTCTTTGTCCGTGATTATGCCTTAACACAGTCATTTATACTTCAGCTCTTCCGCAGGACGAAAGTTTTTAACCTTGTTGGGCATTTTAACTAGTTTATGGCTTTGAAAAGGGCTTGGTTGTGACCGGCCGAAATTAATTAGCCTTTTTAAACGTTTTCCTTGCGGTTTGGGTGATCGTATATATATATATATATGTGATGCAAACCCACAAGGAAAAAGAAAAATTATTCCAAGGCCTTTCGCGTATTTAGAAGTACACCTCGTCAGGTCAGGGAATGAAGGGAGAAGGCGAGATGACAAAAATATATACAACGGGACAGAAAAACAAAAAGATTAGCACATGATTAATAAAAGTTGATTAGAGGCAAAAGGTATTTTAACAGGATATTGTCAATTTTATACACTCCCACACTGTTATTGAAATTATTTTTAAAATGGATAAATGCACATTCTAGAATATTCCTTTCAATTATATCTGTTTTTAACGAGTGCTTTAGAACTGTCCCAATTGAAACTATGATTACATCTATACATATGGTTAAACAATGCATTAGAATTATTTCCTGTTCTACACGCATATTTATGCTGTTTAACCCTAATATCTAACGTTTTACCCGTTTGACCTATATATACTGAGTCACATTGTGTACATCCGATCGAATACACACAACCAACCACATTATCCGGGCTATTCTTTATTAGGCGTGATTTAACAGTATTATTATACTTAAATACTACATTGATACCAAATGCTTTAAGTAAAGTCGGAAGATATTGAAAATTTACATGGTAAGGTAGGCTAAGGATATTTTTACGCTCAAATTCCTTTACAGTTACACTATTATGATACCTGTTCTTGGTTTTCCTAAGGCAGTTAAAGCCAGTTATCTAAAAATGAAATAGGATAACATAATTTAGTACCCTTCTCCACCATCCCGCCTCATTTGTGGGATTTTAATTATATATATATATATATGATGAATAAAACCACGAAGGAAAGGAAACACAAAATGGTGCTCAAGCGCTTTCGTCTAATGACATCCTCAGGAACACTGAATTACATAAAAGGGTAACAGCCTATATATAGGTTACAGAAAAAAATAAAAATAAAAATAAATAACATACATACATACACACACACCACACACACATATATACATACATATCTATATATACATATACATACACATATATATATATATATATATATATATATATATATATATATATATATATATATATATATGCAATAAACAGAGAAGTAAAAATAAAAATTAAAAATTAAAAATTAAAGGATTATCCGTGAGGCGTACAGATTTGTAAGGAATAATATCGATTTTTAGCACAAGATCAAATGGATTATAAAAATACAAATTTATATTGGAATACTGCCCGGGTTTTAACACTCTGCCTATGGTCAGGTTTCGATATATATAAAAATAAAATGCAAATTAAAAGTTAATAAAGTAGCAGACAAGTTTACCAAAGATTTAGTGTTCTACCTTTCTTATCTAAATCTGTTTGGAAGGAATTCAAAATAACAGGATCGAGTTGAAAAAGACCTTTGCTTATGTTGAAGTTATTTGAAAGTTGGATAATGGCAGACTCAAGAATATTTCTATTAACAATGTTGCTAGAATGGAATAAAACTGAAGCATTATTCCAATCAATACAGTGGGCTAACTCTGACAAATGGACAAAAAGGACACTGGACAACTGTCCTGTTCTAACGGAATATTGATGCTGTTTTATACGTGTGTGCAAATCCTTTCCCGTCTGACCTATGTAAAAGGAATCACATTGTTTACAACCAATTTTATAGATAATGCCTGAATTATTGGTAGGGCTATTTTTACTATGATATTTTTCACAATATTGTTATATGAAAATACTACATTAATATCCAAAAGTTTAAGTACATTAGCAATGCCTAAAAAGCCCGGGAAGAATGGAAGTACTAAAATATTTTTTGACAAAGTACGAGTGTTATTATTGACACGATAGAAAGTTCGTTTTGCCTTGTTGAGACAAGATTCCATAAACGCAGATGGATAACACAAATCACTTCCAATACCGTTGATTTTTTCCAATTCGGCATCGATGTATTCCGGACTGGCGATCCTAAGGGCGCGGAGAAACATTGATGAAAAAATGGCCTTCTTAGTGGGGGTGTCATGTCCCGAGTAAAAGTGTACGTAGGACAAATTGTTTGTTGTTTTCGGATAGATACTAAACTTAAAACCTGGGCTTTCCCTATGTACAAGCACATCCAAAAATGGGATTGAATTGTCTTGTTCCACTTCTAAAGTAAACTTAATGGAGGGGACTTGATCATTTAACTGAAGGAGGAAGTTATCCAGGTCACGATTCATGGGCCAGATACACAAAATATCGTCGACGTACCGCAACCACGGGATGCCAACCCCCAGGATTCTCGGAATATAAGTAATTTCGAAAAACTCCATATAAATATTGGAGAGGAGGGGCGATAAGGGGTTGCCCATGGCCATCCCAAAAACTTGTTGATAATACTCGTTATTGAAAGTGAATTTACAGTCTTTGATGCAAAGCTTAATAAGTTCCAAAACAATGTGTGAAGGTAGTGGCAGGTCATAATTATGTAATTCTTGGGAGAGAAAGTCAAGCATATCGTCTATCGGCACTTTTGTAAACAATGAACAAACATCAAAACTGATCAATCTATCGGCGAATGGTAATTACGAAGATAACTTTCCTAAACGTTTTCGCAATAGCCTCTCACAATTAAAAAAAGATGGGGAGCTCCATATTACTAAAGCAGACAAGGCTAACACCATAGTTATTATGGACAAAGTGGACTACATCGGAAAGATGAACGAGCTTCTCCAGGACCCCGCCACATACAGCAAACTTAGGAAGAACCCGCAGGATGACGTCATCAAATCATTTAATAGTGGCTTGAAACGCATTCTCAAAGATCATAAGGACTTAATTCCGCTTTTCATGTCCACTTCACCTGCTCTGCCCTACCTTTACGGTCTTATTAAAACCCACAAACCTGGCAACCCTATGCGCCCTATTATTAGCTCGGTGGGCTCTATTACTTATAAACTCTCCAAATGGCTTGTCAAAGTCTTGTCCCCCATTCTCGGAACTATCTCTGATTCACATGTAAAAAATTCCATGGATCTTACTGAAAAATTGAATAATGCACGTACTGTAACTAACGATAGATTGATCAGTTTTGATGTTTGTTCATTGTTTACAAAAGTGCCGATAGACTATATGCTTGACTTTCTCTCCTAAGAATTACATAAGTATGACCTGCCACTACCTTCACACATTGTTTTGGAACTTATTAAGCTTTGCATCAAAGACTGTAAATTCACTTTCAATAACGAGTATTATCAACAAGTTTTTGGGATGGCCATGGGCAACCCCTTATCGCCCCTCCTCTCCAATATTTATATGGAGTTTTTCGAAATTACTTATATTCCGAGAATCCTGGGGGTTGGCATCCCGTGGTTGCGGTAGGTCGACGATATTTTGTGTATCTGGCCCATGAATCGTGACCTGGATAACTTCCTCCTTCAGTTAAATGATCAAGTCCCCTCCATTAAGTTTACTTTAGAAGTGGAACAAGACAATTCAATCCCATTTTTGGATGTGCGTGTACATAGGGAAAGCCCAGGTTTTAAGTTTAGTATCTATCGGAAAACAACAAACAATTTGTCCTACGTACACTTTTACTCGGGACATGACACCCCCACTAAGAAGGCCATTTTTTCATCAATGTTTCTCCGCGCCCTTAGGATCGCCAGTCCGGAATACATCGATGCCGAATTGGAAAAAATCAACGGTATTGGAAGTGATTTGTGTTATCCATCTGCGTTTATGGAATCTTGTCTCAACAAGGCAAAACGAACTTTCTATCGTGTCAATAATAACACTCGTACTTTGTCAAAAAATATTTTAGTACTTCCATTCTTCCCGGGCTTTTTAGGCATTGCTAATGTACTTAAACTTTTGGATATTAATGTAGTATTTTCATATAACAATATTGTGAAAAATATCATAGTAAAAAATAGCCCTACCAATAATTCAGGCATTATCTATAAAATTGGTTGTAAACAATGTGATTCCTTTTACATAGGTCAGACGGGAAAGGATTTGCACACACGTATAAAACAGCATCAATATTCCGTTAGAACAGGACAGTTGTCCAGTGCCCTTTTTGTCCATTTGTCAGAGTTAGCCCACTGTATTGATTGGAATAATGCTTCAGTTTTATTCCATTCTAGCAACATTGTTAATAGAAATATTCTTGAGTCTGCCATTATCCAACTTACAAATAACTTCAACATAAGCAAAGGTCTTTTTCAACTCGATCCTGTTATTTTGAATTCCTTCCAAACAGATTTAGATAAGAAAGGTAGAACACTAAATCTTTGGTAAACTTGTCTGCTACTTTATTAACTTTTAATTTGCATTTTATTTTTATATATATCGAAACCTGACCATAGGCAGAGTGTTAAAACCCGGGCAGTATTCCAATATAAATTTGTATTTTTATAATCCATTTGATCTTGTGCTAAAAATCGATATTATTCCTTACAAATCTGTACGCCTCACGGATAATCCTTTAATTTTTAATTTTTAATTTTTATTTTTACTTCTCTGTTTATTGCATATATATATATATATATATATATATATATTATATATATATATATATATATATGTGTATGTATATGTATATATAGATATGTATGTATATATGTGTGTGTGTGTGTGTGTGTGTGTGTGTGTGTGTGTGTGTGTGTGTATGTTATTTTTTTTCTTTTTTTTCTTTCTGTAACCTATATATAGGCTGTTACCCTTTTATGTACTTCAGTGTTCCTGAGGATGTCATTAGACGAAAGCGCTTGAGCACCATTTTGTGTTTCCTTTCCTTCGTGGTTTTATTCATCATAAATATTTTTCACGTGTTACTTTCGTGAAATAATTTTCATATATATATATATATATATATATATATATATATATATATATATATATACAGGGCGTCCCAAAAAAATGTATACACACTTTAAATAATTATAAAGGCAGTGTTTATTAAAATACATTTCATTTTCAAAATGTAATAGAATCTACAGACATTATTTAATTGTTTTGTCAACGCCTGTTTTCAAACTGACGTCCGTTCTGGTCCAGGCACTGCTGATAACGCGAAGCAATGGAATCGCAAACATCACGAAACATTTCGTTTGGTATTTGTGTGCATTCTCGTTCAATGGCTGCTCTCAATTCAGCGACTGTTGCAGGTTTTATAGCGTAGACTTTGTCTTTTAAGTATCCCCATAAAAAAAAGTCTAGTGGTGTGAGGTCTGGTGAACGCGGAGGGTATTCTACGAAACCCCTTCGTCCAATCCACATCCACATCGTGCCAAGTACCACTCGCAATACTCCACTCTTCGGTCCGGATCATCTTCATTAATAGCATGGACTAATCTTGGAATGTAACTTTTCCATTGACAGCGCTTCAAAATGCGTTGGACAGACGATTCTGAAATTCCTACCTCACGACTCGCTTGCCGCACAGATTTTCTTGGACTTTGGTGATACGTTTCCAGTACTCTTTCTTGCTTTGTGGGGCTTGTCGATGTCCGTGGTCTTCCGGAACGCTTCTTGTGGACATTCTGAACAGTTCCATCGGCTTCAAACTTATCTCTAATTCGAGTGATGGTAAGTCGCGTTGGTGGATCTGTTTGAAACTCCCTCCTAAACTGTCTTTGCACTTCAACTGCGTTTTCACACTTCCAGTAGCATTTTAGAATGAATTTCCTTTGTTCAAAGCTTAGTCTGACTGCCATTATTAATTCTAATGGGTTTAACTTGGAAAGAAAGAAACATCAATTGAGCTATCAGCTGTTAATGTGTGTATACATTTTTTTGGGACGCCCTGTATATATATATATATCCTCGTTCAGGTTCCGTGTGTTGGTCTCTCTTCACACGAAGGTCAAGCTGGTGGCCCCGCCTCTAGGTCTGGCTTGGTGGAGGAGCGAGTTGCTCTCTTGCGCTCACCACCGCACATAGCCATGTACACCGGCTCATCTGGTATCGTCCTGAGCCAGGCATCTAGTCTTCTCTTGAAGACTTCAACTTTGACCGCTGTAACGTTTCGGAGGTTCTTTGAAAGCTGGTTAAAAAGTCTTGGCCCCCTGACAACCAAGCTATTTTCCTTCAGTGTTGAGGTCGTCCTGTCGGGTTTTTAATTTGGGAACACTACACATTCTGCCTTTCCTATTTTCCAGCGTTGTTTGGGTGGTAATTGGGCTTAATTTGAGGTTTGGTACCAGTTTTTCGATCATTTTCCATATGTAGATTATGGTGTACCTCTCTCTTCTTCTTTCCAGGGAGTACATATTTAGTTTAGTAGTCTTTCCCAATAGTTGAGTTCTTTGCAGCCATCAATCTTAGCTGTGAAATGTCTCTGCGTTTCTTCTAGTTTATTAATTTCTTTCTTTTTATATGGGGACGTCAAAACTGAGCAGGATTGAAGTTTTGGTATGATCAGTGTTCTCAGCAGGGGAATCATTACTGTCTTGTCCCTCCTTTTGAACGTTCTTAGTACCTGTCCCGTGACCTCTTTTTGCTTTGTTTATTGCTATCTGATTTTGTTTCTCAAATTTGGCATCATCGGTCATTATTACCTCCAAGTCGACCGCTTTCGTGCTTCTCTGAATTTCCTGTCTATCTGGAGCATGACATGTAATCTGTTTAAGTTCCTAATTTCCACCTTATCTCAAGAGCTGAAATTGCTCGATGTTAAAAGTCATATTGTTGTCTTCTGACCATTTGTATATTTTGTTCGTGTCCCTGTGCAAGGCCTCCACTTCATTTGCATCACTGATTTTTCTGCTGATCTTTGTATTGTCCGCAAAGGATGTTACTATACTGTTGCTGTTTACTCCACTGTCTATGTCTGTTAGCATGATAATGAACGGGAGTGCGGCCAGTACTGTACTGAGCTGCATACTTCTGATTCTGATGATGATACACCTTTAATTTTGACGACTTGTAGACGTTCTCTGAGGAAGTTGTAGATCTATTTTTCCACTTTGCCTGTTATTCCCATATGTTTCATTTTATGTGCTATTATACCATGATCTTATTTGTCAAAAGCTTTAGCAAAATCCGTGTATATGACATCATAGTTTTTATTGCCTTCAAGTGCATCTAGGATATTGTTATAGTGCTCTATAAGTTGTGATAGGCATGAACTTCCTGATCGAAATCCGTGCTGATTTTCGTTAAGTCTTTCCAGTGTCTCCAAGAGTCATAGATTTTCTCTGACTATTTCAAATATTTTGGTGTGGTGGGACGTCAATGACACTGATCTATAGTTCTTTGCTTGAGATCTATCCCCTCCTTTTCATATAGGGACAATTTTCGCTCTTTTCAAGATGCTCGGTATTTCCCCAGTGTCTAGGGATCTTCTTCATATCCAGTATAAGGGTGTAGCTATTTCATTCTTACAGTTTTTAATCAGTAGTGAGTTCCATTTGTCCGGACCTGCAGCTGAGTGTGATTTCATTTATCCTATAACTCTCGCTACATCTTCTGGGGTAAAATCAAAGTCTGTTATACATTCTCCTTGCAATTTCTCTTCAAAGAATGCATCTATGTCTGGTATCGGTTTGTCACTTTTTGGGGTACTGAAGACCGATTCATACTCGGCTCTTAATGTTTCAGATATTTCATTTAGATCGTCTGTTAGTTCATTATTTCCTTTCATTAAGGGCCCGATGGTAGCGCGCGTTTTTGTTTTCCTTTTCGCATAGGATTTTCTTTTATTGCTTCTACCACCTTTTCCTCTTCCCTCTCTGTATGGCCCTTAATCAGGGTTTGTATTTCCCTATCGATATTCTCCAGTTTTTCTTGTATTGCTTTCCTTGCATTGTTGTCTCCGCAATTAGCTAACTTCGCCGCTACTCTCTTTCTTTTGCGGAATATTCTTCTCCTTTTGCCTCTCCAGCCAGTTCCTCTTCCCTTTTGGCTGTGCTTTCGGAGCACATTTTTCTAAAATTCACAGCGTCTTTTCTTCCAAGGTTGTTAGCATTTCCTCAGTTGTTTTATTCTCTAAAACTGTTCTCAACTCTATTTGAACCATGTGTGATCTAATTTCTTCCCAATTTATGGTCTTGGAGTTTAAGTTAAAAGCCCCAAATTTGCTTTTTCCTTCCGTATGTGTATTGTCTTTTAATGTTATCGCCATATTTGTTGATAACTCCATTGTGTTGTGGTCTGAGATAATAGTTGGAATTATTTTTATATTAGCAATCAAGTTCCTGTTATTCGTGAATACCAGATCTAGTCAGTTATTTTTTCTGGTATTTTCTGTTATCTTCTGTGTCAGCATAAACTCGTTTGTGAGAACCATCAGCATTTTTGCTTGCTTCTGGTCCTCTCTTGTGCCCCCTTTTATCTTGCTGTATAAATGTATTTCTACCCACCTTTTTATAAATGGGAAATTAAAATCGCCGCAGAGTATTATATTAGGGAATGGAGAGTTTAACGATTTTGTTAGGGTTCTGATATCATCAATGGCATCCGAAAAATTTTCAGTTGGAGAGTTTGGAGGTCTATAGATGACTATCAGTACCATGTTTAGTTTCTCTATTTTTACTGCAAGGGTTTCCACGAAGCTGTTGGATTTACTTATTACTGTCTCTGTCATATGCCTCTCGTGTATATAAATAGCACAGCCACCTTTACGTCTCGCTGTTCTATCCGCTCTTACTAAGTTGAATCCATCGATATGCAATTCTTTCTTATCGATACAGTGTTCACAGTTATCGCAGTTTCCTTGGCAATCTTTAAGATGTGTTTCTGTGAGGCATGCGATGTCCGCCCTTGTTTCGCCCATAAAACCTTTCAGGTATGAAACTTCGTTTAGTGAGTTGTTCGGTTTTATTCCTTAAATATTTGCCAGGACAATGTTTATGTTCTTTGTTTTGTATTGCCCCTTGTGCATTTTAAGTTCGTTGTCCTTTGATATCGCGTGTTTTGTAGCCTTGTGGTCCTCCGAGATGGATCCGTTCCCGCCTACCTGTTCTGGTAGCTTCTTGCCACGAAGCGGTCTGGTTCGAGGGTTCCCAGCTGTGTCAGCTGCATGTGCTGTGTAAGATTTGGCAACCATATTGTGTCCGAGATGAAAAAATTTTGTTTGCTATTTGTGTACATATTTTTTTTCTCACATTCCTCCTGTTTTCATCCGAAACTTTTCCTTTGTCCTTTGAACTTGTCGGGAGATGATGGTAGTAGCATTTTCTCCCGTACTGGCAGGTTCCATATGTCGCGTAGGTTTTGCAAATGTCCGGATGGTAGAATTTGCACTTTCCACCGAATTTGCAGTGACCATTGTTGTAAGAGTAGTTGCAGAAGGGAGGGTGTTCGTAAATACATTGTCCTCACTTATATCTGGGGTCCGGGAGAACGTCGAGGTCCTCACCGTGGACAGTGATTTCTCGTTGTTCAATCAAGAGTGGGATGTCATAAGTGGTGTCCAAGTTCTCTTCGAAGGTGTACTTATAAGATCCTTCTCTCAGCCCTTTCACCAGTTGGGATAGCACCAAGGGTTCAGGGAAGGGGTTGGAGGCCTTCGCGACGATCCTTAGCCCCAGATCTGAGGCCTTGTGTTGGGTACGAGCAATCTTCTTCGGTATCGGCTTAGAGGATTCAGAATTCGGCTTCTCAGGAGTTTTGGGGCAAGAGGTTTGCCCGGTTGGGGGCTTCACTTTTGGTGCCTCCCGTATTCCCGCACGAGTGCGGCGGGGTCGTGGGGCATCCGTGTAAGATTCCGCTTCGTTATCCGATACTGGGGCAGAGACGGGTTCGGGTACAGGTTCGGGCTCAGGTTCTGATTCACTGTCTGATTCGTCGGAAGTGGCATTTGTCCTTTCTGGAAGTCGTGCCGCGAAGATAGATGCCGAGGGGACATCGTCGGGGTCGTTGACTTCCGGCATGCCGTTTCTCCTGAGCATGTCATTTAGGTGTTTCGAGTATGTGCATGGTGTGCCCATATTGAAGAGATGAGCGTGTATGACGCATTTCAGTAGGGTCAGGCTGTTTGAGTTTTCGAGCACGATTTCTGTGGGACTGAGGTGGGAGCGAGCCTCCTCGAGGGACTGTTTGACTGCAGCTCTGTACGGTTGCAGCTCTTTTACGGCCGAGTCCTCCTGAGTTTTTTCCTTCCTCAGTCGGATGGCCTCCTTCTTCTTCGGGCATGCCATTGCCAGTGTGCGGTGCGGGCCGTGGCAGTTGATGCACTTCTTTTGTGTGGCCTTACATTCGGTCCACTTATGTCCCACTGCTGCGCATTCGGAGCAGACCGTGATGTTCTTGGTGGGACAGTCCTTGGATGGGTGGTCCTCGAATTTATAGCAGTTAAAACAAGTCAGGACAGTTATAAATTCGTCCACGGTGATCTGAGAGGGGGTCACGAACATCTGGAATAGTAACAATCCTGATTCCGCTGCTTTGTGCGCCATCTCGGGGGTCTTAAATTCAACTTTAACGACGTGGGTGTAGTCTTTGATTTTTGTGACTTCTTCAACTTTAGCCCATGTGTTCTCCTTTTCTAATTCGTCTTTTATTTCTTCCTTAGTCCGGCCTCCGATGTGGCGGTCGAGTTTTCTCATAAAGACAGAGCTCTTGGTTCTGATATTAGGGGGCACCTGGATTTGTATGCCCGCGTTACGAAGCGACTCTTTAGTTTCAGGCGCCAGAAGCTTCGACGCGTCTTCCTCCTTGCATACTGCGGTGAACGTAGGGTGCTCACCGTAAATTCTGATGAAGGGCACGCGTGCCCTCGTGAAAACTTCCGAGATGATGTAGCTTCTCGTTGCTTTCTTCAACGTTGCTTTGATTTTGATTCGCATTTGTTTTTGGGGCGTTGCGGTCGCCATCTTGTAGACTGTGTCGCGAGATAGGGGTCGCCAAGGGTCGGCCATTGGGCAGGAAGGGGGGGGTGAGAATGGTGGTGTATGATATGGGCTCTGGCCGCATCTCCTGAGGGGGATGACTCATGGCGGACTTATGAGCGCCGCCTCCCCTCAGGCTTGGTTATCAGGATTGCAGTTTCCATACACGGAGACGGGGTGATTAGAGTCGCACCGTGGTCTTGGGAAACCTCTAGCCCTGACATGCATTTCCCCCGAGAGGTGATGTCATGCCAAAGTTCGAGTGCAATTCTGGATGCAGTTCGAGCGAACCCTGATCTGGTCCGCAGCGGGCTAAGCCTCAGACCTCCTTCGTCAGATCCTATTGATGCATGCATCGATAGACGGGTTCTAGTGAAACCTCCCAACCTGCCCCTCCGGCTTGGCCCCAGCAAGCCCTGGGTCTCTAGTGAAGACACATACTATCGTAGAACGCGCTCAAACAATAGAAATGGTGTTTTATTTCTGCGATGTCCTGGGTATATACTTTTAGCAGCCAATACTACTGTGGCGTGCAATTCGGCGAAGAAAAACGAAGCGTTGTCTTGTCTGCGGGGTACAAGAGAATTCAATACTGCTCGAATTAGACGGCCTGGGCGAGATGAACTCTTATTCCCTTGCGGGAAGTGATTCCGGGCAGGCAAAAGCGGGCGAGAAATGATTCTCCGGGAAAAGAAATTTTTCCTCCAACTTTGCCACCTTTGCCAGAGCGAGGTTCAATCGACGAGAGGTAAAGCAATTTTCCTCCAACTTTGCCACCTTTGCCAGAGCGAGATTCAATCGACGAGAGGTTGAGGTAGAATCCAGCGTAGCGAGCAGTCCACTATAGTATTTGTCATTTACCATTACTTATTTGGACTATAGTGGATTTAATTTTCCTAGAAGAGTTCTTTGTTCCATGCACGGTCTGTGTGTATCATAAAAAACCTCAGGGAACCATTCTGAGTTCATTCCCATATATATACAAAAAGATATTTAATAAAAATCTTTCAGTGCTAAATCTAAATATTCGAAGCTTACCTAAGAACTGTAACTACTTATTGGCCCTTTTGAAAACTTCTATGGTCAAATTTAGTGTTATAATTCTCACGGAAAACTGGTTAAATAGTAATATTAAAAACCTGTATAATATAAATAATTACGTTGCTTATCATACCAAGTTTGGGAGTGGGGTATGTATGTGCATAAAACTTACGACTCTAACGAAGTATTTTCTGTATGGAATAGTGATACTTAAACCCTGATTGTTAATATAAAAGAAAAAAGTAATGTATATTCTGTTCATACAATAGACATATAGACCACGTAATACTAATGTCAATAGCTTTTTAATTCACTTAGATAGTATGTTATGCAACTTTCATAAATCGAATGCCATAGTTGCAGGTGACTTCAACATCAATTTGCAATCTGAAGCAATCTCTCATAAATTTGTAAACTTAATAAATTCTTTCTATTTTCGTCAGACCATTACCAAACCCACTCGAGTCTGCAACTATGGTAATCGGAAAACAAAATCTACGATTGATAATATATTTGTAAATAGCAATGTCCTCGTAAATTCTGCAATTATAACCACAAACATCAGTGATCATTTTCCTAATTACGCTATATACAGGGTGTACATAAAGTCAGGATCTATTTTTGTGAAGCACTTGGAAATTATATGGACTTCAATCATAAAATGATAAAGTGGTAACATTTATTAAATAATTAAGAGTAGGATTCGACGTGACGCCCATCAGTATCCCTGCACAGCTCAAATCGTTCCGCAGCATTTCTAAACACATTCTGGAGCATTTGCGGGGTTATGTTATCTGCAGCAGTTCGTATACGTGTACGTAAGTTTTCAAGACTCGTAATCTTCGTCTGATAGACGTGCGATTTGATAAAGCCCCATGCAAAGAAATCTAAAGGGGTTAAATCTGGTGATCTCGCTGGCCAAGGTCTGTTGCTTCCGCGTCCGATCCAGCGATTTGGAAAACGTTCATTTAGATAATCCTGAACAATTTTGGCATAGTGACAAGGAGCACCATCATGTTGATAGACGACGGGGATAGGATTGTTAGTACCGTCGTCTATCAACATGATGGTGCTCCTTGTCACTATGCCAAAATTGTTCAGGATTATCTAAATGGACGTTTTCCAAATCGCTGGATCGGACGCGGAAGCAACAGACCTTGGCCAGCGAGATCACTAGATTTAACCCCTTTAGATTTCTTTGCATGGGGCTTTATCAAATCGCACGTCTATCAGACGAAGATTACGAGTCTTGAAAACTTACGTACACGTATACGAACTGCTGCAGATAACATAACCCCGCAAATGCTCCAGAATGTGTTTAGAAATGCTGCGGAACGATTTGAGCTGTGCAGGGATACTGATGGGCGTCACGTCGAATCCTACTCTTAATTATTTAATAAATGTTACCACTTTATCATTTTATGATTGAATTCCATATAATTTCCAAGTGCTTCACAAAAATAGATCCTGACTTTATGTACACCCTGTACAATAACAGAGTTCAGGTTGCGGATAAAACAACTATTGATTACAGAATATTCTCAGGGGTTAACAAAAGAAAATTTATTGGGGCCGTAGAAAATACTCGATTTGACTGTGACGAACCTATAAATGACCCAGATCATATGTTTCAGTTCTTCTATGACACCTTATTCCATATTTTTAATATTTGCTTTCCTTTAGGGCGAAAAACAGTTTGCCCAAAAGAACAGAGATAAATTATTCAAATTGCAATTACAAAGCAAAATTCCTAAAGTACAATATACTCAATACAGAAACAAATTAACTAAAATAATCAAAATTGCAAAATATAGCTATTATAACAATCAATTTTCCAAACATAAAGGAGACATGAAAAACACTTGGACAACCATAAAGTCTTCTCGGAAACTAAATTAAGAAAAATTCAATAGAGAAACTAAATATTGATAATAAAGAGATTACCGATGATAAGAACACCGGACAAAAAATTAGTCACCCCTCTCAGAATGTACCTAATAACGTGTGACGGCGCCTCTGGCCTTGATAACCGCACGAATCCGGCGAGGCAGAGACTCTACGAGGTTGTGCATGTACTGAACATCGATTTGCTGCCACTCGTTCATCAGCCGGTCCCGAAGCTCCGCCAGAGTCCGTGGGTGTCTATTCCTGCGCTTCACTTTCTGTTTCCAGCCTGAACAACACCTTCGACGCATTCAGGATTAAAGGCTTCATTGGACCTGCGATGTACTCGTCGCCTCCCATCATTGGAGAACAAACAAAAACGGGACTCATCGGACCAAATTACACGTTTCCAATCTGCCGCAGTCCAGTTTTTGTGCCTCTGAGCCCATTTATAACGTGCCAATTTGTGACTTGCTGTTAACAGCGGCCTCTTCCGTGGTACCCTGCTCCAGATGTCCATCGCATGCAGTTCTCGTCGCAATGTCCGTTCGGAAATTGGTCGCTGGAGAACATCATTGGTTTCTTGGAGCAATTGTTCTCTGGTTTGGAAACGATTTGCAGTTACTAGAAGAGAAACATGGCGGCGGCCCCTATTGTCGAGAATTGTTTTCCGGCCACAGTTACGCCGTCGATTGTCAGTTGATTGCGAACTACACCACTCTTTGTAAACTCGCTGGACAGTACGCGTTGACACACCAACAAATTGGGCTACTTCAGGCATTTTGTGTCCGTGGGCTCTGCCAAACACGATGGCTCCTTTTTGCCACTGAGTAACGTCTGCCTCACGACCCATTTTGCAGACTATATCCAACACACACTTTGTTCTTCACCACCTCACGAAACAGATCTGATCCTGTGTGCTACGTCACCGCTACTTGTCACTTACCAATGCTACATCAGTGCCCTCTGTGTGACCTTGAACTTCCTACTATCGGTGCTATTAGGGGTGACTAATTTTTTGTCCGGTGTGCTTACTTCTATTGCAGACTCTTTAAATATACATTTTACTTCAGTAGCGGATAAGTTTCGCTCACAGTCACTAAATAATGATCACTAACCTCTAAAATATATGAGGCGCTCCGGACTACAAGCTGCAGAGCGCCAAAATTAAAAAATGGAGAAAAATGCAGTTAAAGTTTGTCAACTTGCAAACTGCCAAAACTTTTGAACCAATAACGATATTTGATTGATTTCGACCATACGTACAGGTCCACAATCTGCTCCCGAACTCACCCACGGGATAGAGGAAGGGTGGGGGAATATAGTGGTATAAATAACTCAATTCTGGCCCCACTGGCGCTTGGCAGGTTTTGGTCCGAAGCACCTCATATGCCACCCAGCACACTAAATTCATTTTCTTTTGTTCCTGCTACCTGTAGTGAGGTCCGGAATATTATTGGTAAATTAAAAAATATGAAAAATAACATTCATAACATTCCCGTACCTATACTGAACTTCTTAAAGATAAGATATCTGTAACCTTGGCTAAAATTATCAAAGTATTTCCAAAGGAATATTCACATTAATGCTAAAAACTGGTTGTATAAGATCCCTTTTTAAATGGGGTGACCCTACACTACCAACAAATTACAGGCCGGTGTGTTCATTATCTGTGTCCAGCAAAGTTTTTGAAAAAAATTGTAAAAAGTAGAATGCAGCGATATTTAGAATCCTACAATTTATTAACTCCAACTCAATGAGGCTTCCGTAATAACAAAACAACGGAAATGGCTATTTTACTGTAAATCTTATAAAAATGCAAATATAGCTAAAGAGAACGAAGAAATAATGATACCAATATTTATGGATTTGAGTAAGGCGTCTGATGTAATAGCCCATAATACTGTACCAAATAAATTATACTGTTCCGGCGTTAGAGGAGCAATCAGTGGTTGGTTTAAAAGTTATTTGTGCAATAGATATAATTTTGTATCAGTAAATAAGGTTTGCTCATTTAAGGCGCTTGTCAAACATGGTGTGCCACAGGGCTCAGTTCTGGGCCCACTGTTATTTTTATTATATATAAATGATCTTCCACGTTCATCTGATATACTGAACTTCATAATGTTTGCAGATAATACAAATGTCTCTTTTTCTTGCAAAGATGTTAATTCAGCTAAGAATATATTTAATTCAGAATTCATCAGTGTAATGAAATGGTTGACCACCAATAAACTCTTCCTTAAATACCAGTAAAACAAATTTCATGATTTTTACTAATAAAAGAAATGCATATCTTGATGAACTTAATGTTGATGAAATCGCTGTAAACTAATGTACTGTAACAAAATTTCTTGGTGTAATGCCAGATAAGAATTTGCAATGAAGTGATCATGTAAATTATATCGCGTAAAAGATTTCAAGGAGCGTTGCGATAATGTTTAAACTTAGAAATGTAGTCCCGAAACAGGTTTTATTGACTCTATCATACTCTTCTTGTTCTTCCTTATATAACGTACTACACCCTTGTTTGGGGAAACTCCGTTAACAACGATTTAAACGGTATCTTTGTCACCCAAAAAAAGAGCAATAATGTTATTATTTGATGCTGATTTCCTTGAACACTCTAGTCAAGTGCATTATTTAAAGAGCTAAAACTACTAAAGCTCGATGATGTAATCAAACTGGCACATTTCATCTTTATTTACGAGCGTAAGAACAAAATCATTAATTTACAATGGGTAAATAGATATTTTGTAACTCTTCAAGAAATCCATTCGTGTCAGACCAGAAATAGATCAAAGCATGTTGTACCTCAATTTAGATTGTCTTCATCTCAAAAACTACCCATTTTCATTGGATTGAAACTATGGAATGATTTAAATGCTAATATAAAAAATATTGTGAATGTAAATTCGTTTAAAACAAAGTTGAAATCTCGATTAATAATGAAATACTCCTAAAAATCTAGGATTAATGTCCATCACTATTCTTTATTCATTTCTCGTGTGTAATCTAGAATTAAAGATACATTACTTGTGATTTTTCAGTTCTTATCTCTCGTGTATAATATTGATTTCTTTGTATGGTATTGGTATAATACCTTCAATAATGACTTTGCATTTGTTATATCGATAATGATAATTTAAGATTAATACATACCTTAACTATTAATAACACTTATTCATAATTTATTTATTATCATTAACTATCTTTTAGTTTTAATAAGAGCCCAGTAAAGCCTAAAGTTTAAGGGCCAAATTAAATAAAATAAATATTCCAGCTTCACAATTATTTATGTCATTGTAAATTGTAAAACTAATGTATTTATTTTATTACTAATAAAGATAATTCAATGCAATTCAATTCAACTTTCCCACTCGATCTTATGACCAGCTTTTGGCTTTTAAAATCTTCTGCTTTTCAACATTTTACGCCAATTCGAGCTGCCTGAAGCATGACGTGTTTAGTAGGGTGGATCGATTTTACATTTTTTCGATTCCCATATTCTAATAGACAAAAACTTGCGCATGCATGAGAAAATAGCCTCTGCAAAATCTTAGCTTAATAGGTAATCATCTTCTGCCCCCGGCAGAGCGATGAAAATCATATTTTAGTATTCAAAAACGTATTTTTAAACCCTAGCCTAGAGTCATAAAATTTTGCGTGTGTGTTATTTCATGCCTAAGCAACGATATAAATGCTATGGGAAATATATAAATGCATTATTTAAGACAAAGAGCCGATCTGAAAATATGTATATTATACATATTTTCAGATCGGCTCTTTGTCTTAAATAATGCATTTATATATTTCCCATAGCATTTATATCGTTGCTTAGGCATGAAATAACACACACGCAAAATTTTATGACTCTAGGCTAGGGTTTAAAAATACATTTTTGACTACTAAAATATGATTTTCATCGCTCTGCCGGGGGCAGAAGATGATTACCTATTAAGCTAAGATTTTGCAGAGGCTATTTTCTCATGCATGCGCAAGTTTTTGTCTCTATTAGAATATGGAAATCGAAAAAAATGTAAAATCGATCCACCCCTAGTGTTTAGCCTTCATTTTTAATTTTTTTTTTTAGATTCTGACCCTTACTGTGAGGTTGTCTAGTCGCCCGAATGAAGAGAGTAAGTTCTTTCGAAAAGCTTCGCAGTTTTTAGTGGTTTTATCTCTTAACTTTTGGGAATTTTACGTTATATACAGGGTGTACATAAAGTCAGGATCTATTTTTGTGAAGCACTTGGAAATTATATGGAATTCAATCATAAAATGATAAAGTGGTAACATTTATTAAATAATTAAGAGTAGGATTCGACGTGACGCCCATCAGTATCCCTGCACAGCTCAAATCGTTCCGCAGCATTTCTAAACACATTCTGGAGCATTTGCGGGGTTATGTTATCTGCAGCAGTTCGTATACGTGTACGTAAGTTTTCAAGACTCGTAATCTTCGTCTGATAGACGTGCGATTTGATAAAGCCCCATGCAAAGAAATCTAAAGGGGTTAAATCTGGTGATCTCGCTGACCAAGGTCTTTTGTTGCTTCCGCGTCCGATCCAGCGATTTGGAAAACGTCCATTTAGATAATCCTGAACAATTTTGGCATAGTGACAAGGAACACCATCATGTTGATAGACGACGGTACTAACAATCCTATTCCCAATCAGCTGAGGTTCAAGGAATTGCTGCAACATGTCCAGATAAATAAGCCCCGTAACTGTAGCTTCAGCAAAGAAAAAAGGACCATAAACCTTAGATTTTGTTAAACCCATCCAGACATTAACTTTAGGTGAGTCTCTTTCCCAATTTTGGACGAAATCATTCGGTCTTTCATCTGCCCAAATTCGACAGTTATGGCGATTTACTTTTCCACACGTATGGAAAGTGGCTTCATCACTAAAGAGAATGTTGTCCATTAAATTATCACTCCAGATTTGTTCTACGAGATCAGCACACACAGCACTTCGTCGAGGGAAATCTTCCTCATGTAAATCATGTAAAACCTGCAAATGATAGCTTTTCTTCTGCAAATTAACTTTCAGAATTTTGTGCACAGATGACGTCGGGAGGCCGAGTCTGTGTGATGCAGCACGAACGGACGTACGTGGCTCCTCAGTGATAATTCCGCGTACTGCATTCACGGTAAGATCTGACATACACGGTCGTCCTGATCTTGCTTCATCATTTACAGATCCCGTTCGTTTAAATTTGTTCACCAATTTTCGTATTGTCTTGTCTATTGGCCCCGGCTTATGAAATCTCCTTCTAAACTTCTCTCTGATGTCATTGTATTTCTTTCCCTCGATTCGCCAAGTTACTATTGCCGCACGCTCTTCTGTATTCATTCTAAGGGCTTCTGAAAAGAAAAATAGAAAAAAATAATTGTTTCACAAAAATAGATCCTGACTTTATGTACACCCTGTATATATATATATTATATATATATATATATATATATATATCAGTGAAGAGAATACAACTGAGCATGATTTTAATTTGGAGATTTAACTGCAGCTGCTGACTCTAACATCCCAGTATCTCAAAATACTTTGTTTGGAGGTTTATTCGGACTTTAAATAATTTAACTTAGTTTTCCTATATTTTTGACATGATAATAAACATGAAATCATAGAATAAACAGTTAACAGGAAGAATATGTCCATTGATCAGTCAATATATCAAGTATTTGTTCAAAATTTCAAATGCACAAAATTTGTTTTTAACACCTTCCCCTAAAATTCAAACTTAGTTTACTACAAAACTTTTATTCTGAATCTGCAATATTATATATATATATATATATATATATATGAACATTATTTCACGAAAGTAACACGTGAAAAATATTTATGATGAATAAAACCACGAAGGAAAGGAAACACAGAATGGTGCTCAAGCGCTTTCGTCTAATGACATCCTCAGGAACACTGTGTTCCTGAGGATGTCATAGACGAAAGCGCTTGAGCACCATTCTGTGTTTCCTTTCCTTCGTGGTTTTATTCATCATATATATATATATATATATCGTAAAGAACGACGCTTGTATAGGAGATATTCCGCGCAAGACGAGAAAGAGAAAACAACAAATGAAAAAATGAAGTACCACCTGGGAATCGAACCCGGGATCTTCCGATTGCCGGTCAGACGCGATAACCACTACACCATGGACTTCACTCTTCCAAATGCCGTAATTCCTCTACATACTCGCAGAAACCAATGCCCCAAGGGGGCACCTCCCGCATGCCGTAACATTATATACATTCAACTGCAAAGAACACGCAGTATAAATAACGTAAAGAACGACGCTTGTATAGGAGATATTCCGCGCAAGACGAGAAAGAGAAAACAACAAATGAAAAAATGAAGTACCACCTGGGAATCGAACCCTGGGAATATCTCCTATACAAGCGTCGTTCTTTACGTTATTTATACTGCGTGTTCTTTGCAGTTGAATGTATATAATGTTACGGCATGCGGGAGGTGCCCCCTTGGGGCATTGGTTTCTGCGAGTATGTAGAGGAATTACGGCATTTGGAAGAGTGAAGTCCATGGTGTAGTGGTTATCGCGTCTGACCGGCAATCGGAAGATCCCGGGTTCGATTCCCAGGTGGTACTTCATTTTTTCATTTGTTGTTTTCTCTTTCTCGTCTTGCGCGGAATATCTCCTATACAAGCGTCGTTCTTTACGTTATTTATACTGCGTGTTCTTTGCAGTTGAATGTATATAATGTTACGGCATGCGGGAGGTGCCCCCTTGGGGCATTGGTTTCTGCGAGTATGTAGAGGAATTACGGCATTTGGAAGAGTGAAGTCCATGGTGTAGTGGTTATCGCGTCTGACCGGCAATCGGAAGATCCCGGGTTCGATTCCCAGGTGGTACTTCATTTTTTCATTTGTTGTTTTCTCTTTCTCGTCTTGCGCGGAATATCTCCTATACAAGCGTCGTTCTTTACGTTATTTATACTGCGTGTTCTTTGCAGTTGAATGTATATAATGTTACGGCATGCGGGAGGTGCCCCCTTGGGGCATTGGTTTCTGCGAGTATGTAGAGGAATTACGGCATTTGGAAGAGTGAAGTCCATGGTGTAGTGGTTATCGCGTCTGACCGCAATCGGAAGATCCCGGGTTCGATTCCCAGGTGGTACTTCATTTTTTCATTTGTTGTTTTCTCTTTCTCGTCTTGCGCGGAATATCTCCTATACAAGCGTCGTTCTTTACGTTATTTATACTGCGTGTTCTTTGCAGTTGAATGTATATAATGTTACGGCATGCGGGAGGTGCCCCCTTGGGGCATTGGTTTCTGCGAGTATGTAGAGGAATTACGGCATTTGGAAGAGTGAAGTCCATGGTGTAGTGGTTATCGCGTCTGACCGGCAATCGGAAGATCCCGGGTTCGATTCCCAGGTGGTACTTCATTTTTCATTTGTTGTTTTCTCTTTCTCGTCTTGCGCGGAATATCTCCTATACAAGCGTCGTTCTTTACGTTATTTATACTGCGTGTTCTTTGCAGTTGAATGTATATAATGTTACGGCATGCGGGAGGTGCCCCCTTGGGGCATTGGTTTCTGCGAGTATGTAGAGGAATTACGGCATTTGGAAGAGTGAAGTCCATGGTGTAGTGGTTATCGCGTCTGACCGGCAATCGGAAGATCCCGGGTTCGATTCCCAGGTGGTACTTCATTTTTTCATTTGTTGTTTTCTCTTTCTCGTCTTGCGCGGAATATCTCCTATACAAGCGTCGTTCTTTACGTTATTTATACTGCGTGTTCTTTGCAGTTGAATGTATATAATGTTACGGCATGCGGGAGGTGCCCCTTGGGGCATTGGTTTCTGCGAGTATGTAGAGGAATTACGGCATTTGGAAGAGTGAAGTCCATGGTGTAGTGGTTATCGCGTCTGACCGGCAATCGGAAGATCCCGGGTTCGATTCCCAGGTGGTACTTCATTTTTTCATTTGTTGTTTTCTCTTTCTCGTCTTGCGCGGAATATCTCCTATACAAGCGTCGTTCTTTACGTTATTTATACTGCGTGTTCTTTGCAGTTGAATGTATATATATATATATATATAATATATTCCTAAATCGCCACATTCCTCCTAAATTTTCAATTTTCGTCGGTGGTCATTGAAGTTATATTAAGTCCTACATGTAATGTCTTTTATTTTCTCAAATTAAAATTATTAATCACTTATCCTTACGTTAAGGTAGTGATGGGGTCCCATTAAAAATTTTAGAGAATGCGCTCTTTTATCGTATATAATGATTATTTTTTCGATTTTCACTCGCGTTAGGATTTTAATTAAAAAACATTAGAAATCAAATTACTGCTACTCCATGCTACCTCAGGGTTTTACACACCCAGTTTTTTATTTTATTTTAATTTAGTTTAGGTTATGTTAACCTAACCCAAATTGAACCCCCAAAATATCTACAACATAGTAGTAGCTATTTTCCGTGTAGGAAGAAAGTGATACCAAAGATAGCATCGAATTGGAGCGAACGTAACTTTTAGTGATGATATACTGGTGTGTATATATACTGGTCAAAAAAAGAAACGCAATTAGTACTGGTCAAAAAAAAGAAACGAAATTTTTGAGATTTATTAATAAACATGAGGACTCAGTATATAGTAAATGATTCTTTAACATAACAAACAGTCAATAACGCGTATGGCTACCCCTAGCCACTTGGTTCCACATTCTTTGTGTCCAGTCACGGTGCTGATAGGCCCATTGCAGGCGTCGTTGCCTTCTTGCATCAGTGAGAAAAGGACCTCTGTAAGGCCTGCAGGATCGGAGTCCTGCATTACGGAGTCGTTTCTGACGGTCTGGTCACTAATTCTGTTGTTGTGGATACCAGGTGTCTCTCTGGCTGTCTGACGAGCATTCCGCTGCCGATGACGCAGGTGCTGCAGTACAATATGGCGATCCTGGCGTTGGGTCGTCACACGAGGTCGCACACGTCTTGGCAGGTCCTGAACACTTCCTGTGGCATTGTACCGTCTAACAAGCCTAGAGATTGTGCTGGGATGCACATGCATTCGTTGTGCAACTTGGACAGCAGACATGCCTGCATCCAACATGCCCAAGGCACGACCTCTGTTGACCTCTGAGAGTCGTGGCATGCCTCAATCGCGGGAAAAAGTTTGGTTTTCTCAACGGGCAGTGTGTATTCTGTGAAGTCAAAGAAAAAATGCATGTCTTCATAAAGAATACATTCAATTTAATCTCTGTTTATTGTTTGTAACAAAATGGCGTCTTAGCCGGGATTAGTCAGGTTTAAAAACATGCACTAAGTGGCTTTAAAAGATTTGAACAAACATTTAACCATAATCTTGAAACTGTGATAATACCACTAACAACTTAAATTTTACACCCTATGCAAGCTAATTGCGTTTCTTTTTTTGACCAGTAATATATTAGAATGGTCCACAGAGGGGGTGGAATTTTTTCTCCGAAATTTTTGTGTGCTCATAACCCAAACGTACCCACAAGATGAGAAACTAGCGCACGTGAATTATTTTTTAAATTAATGAATAGTTAGGGTATGCACACGGCTGCCATTTTTAATGCCCTGTAATGCTCGGCTCTGACGTGGCCTATATAGCAGGCATAACTCGGAACGTAAAAAAAAAAAAATTCTCAATTCGCCCAGTTTCTAATTCCACATTACGTTCCTAATTAACTAATTAATTAAGTTTACAGTTGGCAACTCTTATTTTTTAACATACTACGATTTGCCATCGTATTTCAAATACTAATGGTTTTCCTCAGTTACTCTCCCGGCAAGAATCGGATAGGGTGTATTAAGTGTTCACATATCACTGGGAATCATTTATCTTAGCTTGCTTTTTAATGACTCGGGTGAATATTTAATTAATTAACATTCAATTAATAATTAATTAATATTCAATTAATAATTAATTAATATTTAACTAAGGTGAATATATATTCTATAGCGTTATGAATTGCTATGACACTTAAAGTTGCTATATTACTATTGCGTTATTATTTTTGGTTTATGATGACTAATATTCTTTTCTGGAAAGAGATGTACATTAGTGCAAGTCTAGTCCTAAAGAGTAACGTTAAAACTGTGTATGCTTAAAAGTGCTATATTTTCTATTGCGTTATAAATTGCTATGACGCTTAAAGTTGCTATATTACTGTTGCGTTATTGCTTTTGGATTATGATGAATAATAATTTTTGCTGAAAATTCATGTACATTAGTGCATGTTTAATGTTAAAGTGTGACTTTAAAAGTCTACATGTTTAAAGTTGCTGTATTTCTACATTATTTCCAAAGCAATAAAAAATGTCAATTTTTGGCTTCTCTTTCTAGGTTGTGATGATGGCAACTGCATTGCGTAAGAAAACAACTATCTACTTGGTTGGCGGCACCATCGAAGCGATTCCTAAGTTCCGTCTGCCTACTCTTACGCAAGTTCTCCAACGTTATTTTCATCTGAAAATGAGTGAGCCAGCTCCTACGAAAAACGAATGCATCAATATGGTGGTGAAGGAAACCATGGATATCTGGGGAATGGCCCGCATCCCTACTCAAGAGGAGCGGAATATCAAACGAACCCTGAATGGAATCCTGTCCACTTGGGAGAAGTTGAAAAAGGGTTCCGACAGGAGAAGCCACAAATGCAGAAGGAACAAGTTCTCAAACAATCTTGAAAAACTCTTCAACATTAAGCATCATGATGTGGAAAGACTGATCCGGATAGAGAAAGACCGAGTCTTCTTGAAAGACCAAGAGAGGGAACGCAAGTTTCACATGGGACGAGTCGACGAAGCCCTGGCTAAGAAAGAAATGAAACAGAAGTATCTTAAGAAGAAGACCAGAAAGCAAAAGGAAGTAGCAGAGAAGCAGATGCGTGAAGAGCAAGAGACCGTTCAGCTGGAGTCAACCAGCACCTCTTCTGATGCTGAAGGCCCTCGTTCATTTCCGAAGATGCTTCAAGTTGGAATGGATCCGGATTTTCAGGTCCCTGGCCCGTCAAATGCAGCTCCTCGTCCTGCACCTCAAACGAGGCCTAAGAACTTCATGTCCCCTGGTCTCGCTGCCGCCCTGGATAGAACCAACACCAGCGATCGTGAGGCAGTTCACATCGTGGCAGCTACTGTGAAAAGCCTTGGAGGGAACATTGATGAACTGGCCATCAGTCGCTCCACATTCAGGAGGACCCGTATGCGACATCGCAGTGACCACATCACTTCTGTGAAACAAGCTGTCTCATCTTCTGGCGCCAATACTGGAATTGTTGTTCATTGGGACGGGAAACTCCTTCCATTCCTGACAGAAAATGTCTACGTCGATCGTCTCCCAGTACTGATTTCTGGGAAGGATATTTCATCATCGTCAGAGGAGAACATCCAATTCCTGGGTGTTCCGAAGCTCGCATGTGGAACAGGAATGGCGCAAGAAGACGCCGTGGTTGAGGCCTTGAAGGATTGGAAGGTCAAAGAACGAGTCGTCGCCATGAGCTTTGATACGACTCCAAGCAATATGGGTCATATTGGTGTAGCTTACACTCTAATTGAACAGCGACTGGGAAGAAATTTACTCCACCTTGCTTGCAAATACCATATCTTGGAGGTCGTTCTCAGAGACGTCTTCAAGACAGTTCATGGATCGTCCAGCGGTCCGGAGATTCTCCTATTTCAACGGTTCCAAAAGAATTGGCAGCGGGTCAATCAAGCAAACTTCAAGACTGGAAAGATGGACGACCACGTCAGTGCAGTTTTCAA